>ML806284.1:0-13389 GCA_009831015.1 Picea engelmannii
TGAAGAAAGTCAAAACTCATAAGGATAATGTTTTATTGTCAAAATTTCCAAAATCAAGTGGACCTATAATTTCTAACAAAATTCCTCCTTGATTTGGAGAAAAAATTCACCATAAAAAATTAAAATTATCCACTTTCTAACTTGTTCCTTAAAAAAATTAAATATTACTACAAACACATGCAATAACACGTTCAAAATACCTAATAATATTTATGAGAATCTACTCATTCTCATTATTCAATAAAACAAATTAGAATACATATAAAAAAAAACCTCCTCCACCTATAAATCTTACTCACCTAGAATAATCTACGAAAGAGGGGATTTGTAGGACCTTCGATATGCCTTTTCTGCTGGCAACAGGAGGAAACAATGGAGCACATTTTAAATCAATGCCCTCAAAGCAGGGAAATTTGGGACATGGGAGTGCAAATAATGCGTCGCGCCAACCAAAAAAGAGACATCATTGTCAACACTATCAAAAATTTGGGATTGGTCACTTATCAGAACCTAAATTTACATCGCATCTCGAAACTGCTACAAGGATTTATTGTTTGGAAAATATGGAAAGAGAGAAACAAAAGAATTTTCCACTCCCTTTTCTCTCACTCCCCACTACCTGGGAAAATATCCTTACTCTCATTCGGGAAACCATTAGAGCTGGAAATTGGACACATGAAGATATTTGCATCACACAATCCCACCTGGGACTCAATACAAACAATGAAAAAAACTGTGGAGCCTCATCAAGGGAATCAAACTCGCATTCTATCACAATATCAACCAACTCATTGTAGAAGGGGACACCCAGGTGATAATCTCACTAGTTTAAAAAATCATTCATGGCTTCTTCCCATCAAAAGTATCCCCAATATGGAGGCTTCTGGGCCTTACTGGAAAATTCATATACCTCATGTGACCCACCCTCATTCTCATCCCTTCCCACGTAGAATATTGTCTTGATAATGAAGGAGTCATCTCAAAGGAGGAGATGATTCAAATGGATGCTCGAATATCCCTCATTCGATAGTTCCCTCGCACAGGTTTAATAGAGCCTTCAATGTGCCACGGTTGGTGGATGACGATGGGTATGGGAGGCATGCGCAAGGTCACTCTAACTCCCTTGGATCCCCTCCACTTCCTTTGGGTATGTTATGGTTCCTCCCACGCATCTCAGCTATTGTATTTTGGCTTTGCTCATGTCATTCTCCTCCCTCTATGATTTTTCAAGTCGCTTGTTTTCCCTCACCACCATGCCATAGGAGCATGGTAATCCTAAGATAGGGTCTTCCTAATACAACTATGCTTCCAGGAAACATCGCATTCATAGGATTTCCTAGGCTTCTTCGACCTCTTTGATTCGCCGAGATAGGGAGAAAAGTATGCCTCCAATGGCCATTGTAGAGGTGGAAATTCTGGAAGATCCAATTATGGTTCCGTCAAACTCCCTCCTCAACATAGTTCCAAACCCCCATGACCCGCCTAACACCAGTCACTCTATCCCTGCTACAACATGTGTCGTAGACTTAGAGACTTGCATAATTTAGGAAGAGATTATGTTGGTCGACTTCCCAATAAATCCTCCACCACCCTCCTCAGCTTTGTTTTGAGACTCGCACTCCACCTGCCTCATTGCACTAGATCATCTAGAGCTCATCTTCGAGATGCACATGGATATGCAGGAACAACTTCACATGCATACATTGATCAACAATCAACTCGACATTATGTATGGAACACTCTTGATCCCACAAAGCCAACAACAATGCCCAACCTACGTACACCCGTACTTTTTCACTCCTCATGGTGCAACTGAGGCCGACATAAGTTTCATTGGTTCTTTTGATGTTTAATTCTTTCCTTTCAAGTCTATGCACTTTTTTTGCAAAGATACAATAGATTTTCCATAGTCTCGTTCGACATTCTCTCTGCATGTTAAGACAGTTCAGACACTACATTACCCTGCTACCTGTCCTGGTTTCCAAATGTTTAGGGTAACAAGTGATGGTTTTTTTGTCATGATACAACTACAACATAAGGTTGTCATCTATTTGGGTTTCCACTTGTATAGTGGAACAGGTGCAATACCTCCAAACATGGCTTTGTTATGTATGATTATAACATAATTTTGAGGAATCAAATCTTTTTATTTTCAAAAAAAAATATTTATGAACACAAAATAACTATTCTATACTATTTTTTTAATATTTATGAAACAAGATTTAAACATACACTAATATTTATAACAAATTCATTATCATTATTTAATATCTAATTACAATGCATATAATGAAAAACTTGTGTTCATCACTTCTATCTATAGATATACTTGTATATCATATTTTTAATATTTAGAAAACAAGATTTAAACATACATTAATATTTATAACAATATATTGATTATCATTATTCAATATCTAAACACACTAATACTATTAAAAAAAAAAATTGTGTTCATCACTTCAATCTATAAATATTAGAATCATTCATTAAAAAAAGAATCCCCTCATACTTCACATTAAAATTGATTTCAATCCCTATACTCTTCTTCTCAAATTACATTAACATTGAAGTCAATCGCTTATACTCTCATATCACTTTTTGCGCAGTGAATTAATGAAAAAATTAGAAACTCAACTCTCACATATGTGCCCATTGGTAAGACATTTTATTAATTGATATAAAATTTATAATTACGTCGAAAGGGGTATACCTATTGACAATGGGCACAATTAATCATCTTTTAACTTAAAATTCTAATCTGATGGCTAACAATTAAAGATGCTGGAATATTCTTAGTCGTCCTCCCAAATCAATGAATGTGATTTACTCTTCATAATCTCCTTGTATTTTTGAATGCATCAGTTAACCTGCTTATTTTTTAACATTTACCTAATCATATTAAGAAATTACTATAGCACTATATGATTGCCACGTTTAAATGATTAAAGTTTAACATTGCCACGTTTGGATTATTAAACACGAATTTCCTCACCTGTCCCTGCTTTTCCTCCGGCGTTTTAGCGATTTGCGGGTTTCATATCAAGTTTGAATTATTAACCACTAATTTCCTCACCTGTCCCTGCGTTTTCCTCAAGCGTTTTAACGATCTACGCGTTTCATATACCTTTCAGCTTTCATCAATCACAATTATATGACTGTGCTAGTTTATGATAATAAGCCATTACACTCTTCAAAATCTTCATTTATTTTTATAATAGTATGCAATTACACTCTTCAAAATCTTCATTCATTCGTATGGCCCCTCCTGGGACTTTTGTCGATTTCAGGTTCTGAAAAATTGAAATAAATCAAACACTTCCGTGATTTTCAGGTTCTATTGAAATTTACTGTAAACTTTAAAATAGCGAATGCTGCAAGATGGAACAAACAAAAACAATGGAGAGAGAAAACGAACAGAAACAATGCATGGGAACTATAAGTGGGATTCAATTGGTTCAATGACATTAAAAATCATTATTTTTTTATTTTTATTTTTTTTAGTATTTAACGAAGGTATTTGGAACCTATTATTATGCTCTCTCATAAATTTTCCACATAAGATTCACTCATCTGCTTGTCGCTGAGGCTTTTCAGATGGAAAATTAAGAAGAAAAAACTAAATAAATTTAAAAAAATTGGCAGTCATATAATATTGTTAATTAATATGTTAAAGCTAATTGTTTATAAACTACACAAAATTTATAAAACCTAGTAATCCGGCTGAGAAGCGAGAGAAGTACTCGGGTTGATCTGTTCTACAAGAAATGGCTCTCCTGTTAATTGAAAAAGAGATTCCAGAAAGTGTGGGTCTAAATATAGTGGTTACACAGTCTGAGGAAGTGGTGCCCGAATTGATTTCACAACCGGGCTTCTCTGATGAGCAATTGTATCTCATATTCAAATTGTACAGGGACGTTGCTTCGCCGCCAGAAAATCCTCGAGCACTGACATCTTCAATATTCCAGTGGTCTCACCCAAGGCATGTATGATAGTTTCAATGTTATTAAAGTGTAGAATGATATATGATAGTTTCAATGTTATTAAAGTTCTTAGTACAAAGCTGGGATATACATACTTCCCTAATCAATGGAGTGTTATGTTCATATTATTAAGTATAACAGGTCTAGTAGTGCATTAATTATTATTAATGTAATCACTTGGTATAGCTTATTGATAACAGCTTATGAATAAGTGACCTTTTATTAGGATTATATCTATTATTAGCTTCATCAATGTTGTGAATCATTTGCTGGAATTACTATGGCCTTTGATGCTTGTTGTTATCTAAGCTATTGGATACTAGTGTAATGGTATAATGATAAGGTAACTTGCTTGAGTTCCATGTAATTGAATTTCATGCTTATTATGAAACCACTATGATTACATATACTTTAACCATTACCATATATTTGTTAAATATAATGTAACCTCAACAGGTTGACTGTACACTGCCATGGTGAGCTGTACTTTCTATTCTTGTTTTGCTTGAGCCTATTTAGCTCAGCTATCTCCCATTGCATAGTACTTATTCACACCTTCTTCATTAACTCTTCTCATTGTACTCTTCTTCATATATTCTAATATATTGTTTTCTATTCTATTCTTTCTCTCTGCATTTCTTGCTTCACAATTTATCATGGTATCAGAGAGAAGTAAGCCTCTTCACGAGAGCAACACGATCCTCAAATAGCGCAGAGCTTACACGGATCTTGAGAGCATTCGACACAGACTTTTCACAAGGCTTGGAGAGTTGTCCGTCATACTCTCGAAAGCTCCTCGCAGGAAAATTCCATGAGGAAGAAGACTGTCATATGCTCAAAAGATCAGCATAAGAAGCTCACGCGAGGTCGCAGAGCATACTAAGCTCGAAAGTTTCAAGGAGCAGAAACACAAGAAGGAAGCAGTAGCATGCTCAGTTTATCTCCTAAATAGATCTCCAACCACAAGTCTAAAGATGAAAGTTCCTCAAGAAGCATGGAGTGGGACAAAGTTCAATGTTGCACATCTAAGGACATTTGGATGCATAGCATACACTCATATACCTTCCGAATTAAGGAAGAAACTTGATGACAGAAGTGAGAAATGTATTTTCACTGGATATAGTGAAACATCTAAAGCTTACAGACTTTACAATCCAATCACCAAAAAACTAATTCTCAACAGAGATGTAAAATTTCTAGAAAATCAATTCTGGAATGATTCAGAAAATCAACAAATGGACAGCCAAAATCCATTGCTGCCAAGTTCTGAAAATGCAGAAAATTCAGGACACCAAGTACCTCAAACTATTCTTCCAAGATTACAGGTACAAAGACAACCTGAAAATTCTCAGGATAACTCAACTTCCAACAGAGAATCATTCTCTAAACCTCAAAATCAGAGAACTCGAAGTTTGAGAGAAATCCATCTGCACTTGGATGACTTTGAACAACACAACCTTTTTGCTTTAATGTCATGTCAACCTACATTCTTTAAGGAAGCAACTAAGGAGCCACATTGGGTTCAAGCCATGAACCAAGAAATTGACTCCATTGAGAAGAACAAGACATGGGATCTTGTTGATTTTACAAGTCACAAGAAGAGTATTGGTGTCAAGTGAGTTTACAAAACTAAACTCAATGAAAAAGGGCAGATCGAAAAACACAAGGAAAGACTTGTTGCCAAAGGATTCTCACAACAACCTGGTACTGATTATGGTGAAACTTTTTCTCTAGTAGCAAGATTAGACATTGTAAGGACTCTATTGGCCAGAGCAGCACAACACAAATGGCAAGTATACCAGATGGATGTCAAGTCAACATTCATGAATGGTTTCTTAGAAGAAGAAGTTTATGTCGATCAGCCACCTGGATTTGAAATCCAAGAGCACCCAGCCAAAGTATATCAGTTGAAGAAAGCCTTGTATGGATTAAAGCAAGCTCCAAGAGCTTGGTACAACATAATTGACACTTATCTGATCAAAAGTGGTTTCAACAGAAGTCAAAATGAGCCAACTCTTTACACCAAAACATATCAGCATGCTAAAATTTTGATTGTATGTTTATATGTTGATGACATGATCTATACGGGAAATCTTGAGTTAACAGATTTTAAACATGCCATGCAATCTGAGTTTGAGATGACAGATCTTGGCATCATGAAATATTTTTTAGGGATTGAGGTTGATCAATCAACCAAAGGCATTTTTGTCTGTCAACAAAAGTATGCAGTAGACATCCTCAAAAGATTTAGCATGGAAGAATGCAATCCAGCAGACACCCCCATACCACTAGGCACAAAATTGAGCAAGAAAGATGAAGGCCCTACAGTGGACTCTACCCTGTACAAAATTTTAGTAGGCAGTTTGTTGTATCTTATAGCAACTAGGCCTGACATTATGTATGCAGCCATTCCAGATTCATGGAATCCCCCAAAGATTCTCATTGGAAAATGGCGAAATGAATTCTGAGATATGTTGTAGGAACTCTCAATTTTGGCTTATGGTACACTAAATATGATAGTAATCAACTTTCTGGTTACACAGACAGTGATTTTGCAGGCAACCTAGATGACAGGAAAATCACATCTGGACATGTTTTTCAACTGGGCACAAATCTAATCTCATGGGCATCAAAGAAGCAACCAATTGTTTCAATATCTTCTGCAGAGGTAGAGTATGTCGCTGCTACCTCAGCTTCTTGTCAAGCTATGTGGCTGAGAAAAATATTGAAAGATATGTCACATACAAAAAAGGATCCAACTCTTATTTTCTGTGACAATACTTCAGCAATTGCTCTATCCAAAAATCATGTATTTCATAAGAAAAACAAACACATTGACACTCGTTTTCATTTCATACGCGAGCTAGTCAATAATGGTGATATTGCACTACAATTCTGTGGTTATCGAGATCAGCTTGCTGATATCTTTACAAAGCCACTTGGAAAATTGGTTTTTGATTTTCAGAGACAACACTTAGGCATAATCAGTGTTGATGTTTGTAACTGTTGAGTTTAAGAGGGAGTGTTAAATATAATGTAACCTCAACAGGCTGACTCTACACTACCAGTTATCCTGGCCAGTTGTACCTTCTATTCTTGTTTTGCTTGAGCCTATTTAGCTCAGCTATCTCCCATTGCATAGTACTTCTTCACACCTTCTTCATTAACTCTTCTCATTGTACTCTTCTTCATATATTCTAATATACTGTTTTCTTTTCTATTCTTTCTCTCTGCATTTTTTTCTTCATAATTTATCAATATTATGACAGTATCATTAGAGTCCAATGGTTACAACTATGACCAATCATGCTTACTTATAACCAGCTTCATGTTAAGATCCCACTTAGCCCGTATCAGGAATTGGTAAAGAACATATCAGGAATATAGAATAAGTTGGTATAGAGACCGTAGTAAACATTGATTACTACTATGATGATCTCACAAGAAGTAATGACAATGAATCTAGGGTAGCAATTGACTTTCATCACTTCTCTTATTACTACTAGTGGATGGTGGAACATAATCTTGTTCTAGTATAGGGGGATTAAGAGACATTTCATAATATTGGTTATGATTCTGAAGGTGAATATCCATAGAGTCCATGTAGATGTTTTGGAATGAAGGATCTCTAGGTAGTGAAGATCTGGTTGGTTGATTAGAAGGCGGGGCTACCTTATGAGTAGTTATTGACCCTTGTGGTAGGAAAGGATTTTGCAACACTTACAATTGAGAAGTAGGAAGTTTTTTAGGTTGAGTACCACATTTCCCCTATGGGGGGTGAGTGTCATCTTTGTTAGTTTATTCTCACAAATGACAAGCCTCGAGTAAGTAAGGGCAATTATGAGTGTCATGACCATATCTACCCCAAATAGCACAAGGATTATTAGTTCTAAGCTGGTTAATATTATACTTCTGATTCATTCATTCTTATATCTACTACATTGTAATACGATTCATCCTTATATAATATATTACAGTTGTATATGAACATATAGGTATTCAACATCCCTATTTCAATAACTCTCTTATGCTTACTTAACAAAGGAACAAAATAAGGATTCGGAATTAGAAAGATAGTAAAGTATGATATTAAGAATAAGATAGGTAAATTAGGTTTATTCTTTAGAGGAGTTATTAGATAGGTAACTATGAGGAGGAAGATATGAAATTGTCATTGATCAAATTGAAGGTTTTTATGTGGATGACAAAGTAGCTATTTTAGAAGTCACATTTTTCGGAAATAGAATTCTTAAGAAGATAGGAAATAGGGTTATGTTTAGAAGAGTAATAGTATTTATAAGGAAGTATGTTGGTAGGCTTTAAGATAGAGGAGAAATATATGGTAAAGAGCCTAACATTTTACTCTTTTATATGGTAGAGAACCTAACCTCTTACTCTTTGATCACTATTAACCTCTTACTTAGGATTTGAACCTATAAACTATTCTATCACTTTGAGATCACTTCAAGGTAACAAACCTAGAACTACACTTATAACCAAGCAAGTATAATATTACTAGCTTATATGCTCATCAATCAAGAATGAGGGACCAACTAACACTCATTTATGTTTATCATGTTGAGCTCCCTTGATGATCGATCACAAAACAATAACATAAAGGTTCTCTTATTGGTTGGGTTAGTAGGGTTGGGAATTATTTATAGTAGCTTTATGAGGGATAGACCACAACGTTAAACCACACACTGGAACTATGATTACTTCTAGCTTATGCTTACCTCTCTTTTTATGCTTACTAATATTCTTACTACTCGCTGGATTGCCATATATATGTCCTCCTTAGAGCCAACAACAACCACTGGGACTAGACTACTCATTATGTTATCTATGTACAAGTCGAACGAACAACAAAATTAGCATTATTAAGATACAAGGGTATGAACAACTATGGGATTCTTTAGATAGCTACATTAACTATAGGAGAAGATAAGAACACTTCGTTGTGTATGTTGGGTCATGAGCTAACTTACCTATGATTTATTCATTACACTGTAACTAAACCACTTGATCCTCCTTCTACGGCCTATGGAATCAGCCTACTAATCTTAGATATTCTTTGTAGCTTGCCTTGTACCTATAGTCTCAGAACAAAGAGAGAGCATATTCTTACATCTTGTGACTTGGGTAGGCTTGCTTGAGAGATTTAGATATTTACTTAGCATAGAGATAGGAACAACTCAGAAAAACCATGGTGCTAGTTATGTATGTTTAGTCTATTGGTGCTAGCTAATTATGCATGTTTAGTCTAAAAGAGAGATCTAGTTGCGCATGTTAAGCATTAAACAACCCAATCAAATACTTTCCCATCATCATCGTTAGCTATCTGAATGTATGAAAACAAGTTCCATGTGTTAAGTAGGAAAAACGATCTAATTCTATAATGTTGGGTAGATGAGAACCAAAAAACAAGTTGTGGAAGTTGGGTATGAAGAAAAATTCAAAGTGGAGTATGTTCAATTCAGTGGGGACCAAGACATGGAGACTTGTAGAAGTTGCGGGCATGAATGTTGAAAAACAAGTTGATGTTAAGTATAAACACCAAGTATGATGGTTGGTAAGTATACGAATGTCAACTTGATGCTGACTCGCTCGGTCCCTCGATTCTAAGAAACGTGTATTCCCTCTGGGGGAGGATATTTCACATGTATTGTGACATCCCCAGCCTCAATATCAAGACGGGGACATGCCACTCCTCCTCAGATGCTTTCCTTAGCTCTGAAACCGTCTTTGTGACATTCCCAGCTTGATACAAACCAGGCCATGCTGCTCCAGAACACTCTTTCGTGCTCTGATACCAATTTGTAACGTTCCCGACCATTCATGCTAGACCATTCTATGCTCGAGAACACATTCGTTCTCTATGCGGAACATATTGTAACATACTTAACATCCTAACTTAGTTATGTCACATATAATTTTCTAACTGCATCCAATTAAAACATATGCACAGACAGAACCCTTGTGAAAGATTAATATATATAAAATGTGAATCTACAAATATGCTATGTAAATGCATGAATTCACACTGAAAATCAGTAAACATATAAATGCAATACCCATAAGCATACAAACAACTATAATCACACATACGATAAACCAATAAAATTAACACGTGAATAACAATGGAGCATGTAAATTAATCACACAATTGACACTTATGTTTGTGAGAATATCACCAACTGTGTGCAGACCTTCCACGAACCTCCCATCCATAGACCACATAGTTCATCACTCTCAACAGTGAGTCAGCCCCGAGTTGGGACTAAGCTCCACCCAGGTAAAAGGGTTCCTAACCAAGCTAAAGGCTCATGAACAATAGGAAATACTCTGTCTCATGTGCTCACTCAACTAACAGCCTACATTCTCTCATTCCCCACATGCCTGTCCCACCCAAGGAAGTATGCCCCTTCTCTTCTCAAGAGTCCCTCGGTTACCCCACTTCCCTTCCACCGCTTCAACAATGGGTCGGATAGGAAGTCTCAGAGCCCTGCAGTTGTAGTTCAACATCTTCAGAAAATCAATCCCCAACAATTCTCTCACCCAAAGAATTGCTCACGGGCCTGACAACCCGCCTCTTCAATATTCCTCGGTCCTGACAACCCGCTTCTTCAATCCCACTCCCAAGCTAATAGTCACCCAACAGAAGCCTTTGGATACAAGTTTAGGTAATGTAATGAAGATACAATGGATCGTTCACAGACTTCCAATATTCATGGATGATTGATTGTATATCTCAGTGACAGAGGAATCAGGGAAAAAATGATGGTCAGAATGATAGGGAAGTTACCAAAATGAGCTAAGTCCCAACAATATGTATGCATGTCCCCAACTTAACACTTTTATGTTGGGAGCTACTTTGGCCCACTTGTCCGCAACTTTAAAAATTAGGATAAAATAAATATCCCTACTTCATGATTTAAGAAATATTAACATAATATTCGTTTTTAACTCAAGCTCCCTAACTTAGCCCTTTTCCTTAACATTTAGGCCCCACCCTTTCCCTGACTAGTAGAGTTTAGTCCCCCATCTCTTTTATCGCGGTTGTTCTACACGCAGCGATGTATTTTATATTAAGTATGATATATGTACAAAAATAGGTGTACTGGCCTTTAACATCTAGGCTCTCCGACCTAATCAAAATATAAGCATCCTAGCTTATAATACTCGCTCACCAACCTATAAAACATATCGGATACATAAGGCTTCTTGGCATCTACATCGCGCACACTTAAGATGCTATGCACGGTATCCCTGAATGCGCACACTTGATTTTACTGCACAGTACATGCACGCACTATGCCACGAATCATGCATACCAAAATGATATCAAATCAGCTCACCCGTTTATGTACATTTGTATTTATATTTACAATTAGGTTCAACCTTGGGATATTACATGTATCAATTCAAGCCAAACTATGGTTATTTCACATAGCAACATATCAACAACTCTCCTTGAAGACATGATGGAAACCACCCATAGATTCTTCTTCACATTGATTACATATTATGAACACAAACCAAGATCTTTGCATTGATTACATTATGAACACAAACTATGCCATGATTCCTTAGTAACATTGGATCTATCAACTAGCCACAAGATCATCATTAAGCTATCACAAACCAACAAGATTACATATTCACATTGAGATATGGATCAACTAGCAATGACAAGGGTGCATCGTTAAATAAGACCATCTTTCTTTTTTTTCTTGTTTAGATGGATAAGTACCATTAGCTTCTCTATATGATGCTCACTAGACTACTAACCTTGCATTGATTGATTGATAGATAGAAGGTCCTATTGTTAGATCTTCTATTATCTTAGCTCCTTATATGTAGGGATTACATCTTCTTTTATCTTCTTAGCTCGTTAAATTATCTTAACTCAAGGAGATAAGTGCTAAACTTCACTATATACAAATATATGATAACAAATGCCCATCATAAACCACCATACGAGAAGCACTAATCAAATCCCATAGATATCACAATTTGATAGATAAACATTTTTTTAAATGTTACAAAACATCACAATCTCGGCTTGAGGCCTCCCTAGTCTCTTTTGATTATCTTAGTTATATAAATTAGTATGGTTATGGACATCATTTGAAGGCTTGGGTTTAATTCTGATTTCCATGTTTTGGATGAAGGTACTACTTTTGAGGTAATAAAAAATTTACTTTAAAAAAATAGATGATAAAAGAGTTCATCTAGATTAAGTGAAAAAAGATAACAATAATTATTGAAATAAGGAATACATACCCTACTCCCTCTAATTTTGAATTTGTGACCTCTTAAGAAGAAACACAAGTTCTTAACCATTAGGCCCATTTAGACATATATAATGTTTATGAGATAAATAGAATAGAAAAAAGTGCCCATTAGATGTAGTTTAAGTGGTTGGGAGGAATGGTTGTTATCCTCCTCACCGTGTTTCAATTCCTTGTAAGTGACACATTATTCCCTTAAATGATGGATCTATAAGATGTTTCCATAAAAATATTCTTTAAAGAAAAAAAAATCTAACCATTAATTTAACTTTTTTTAAATAACTTATACTTATAATTTGAATGAAATCTCAAAACCCATTCTACTTTCTATATAAACCATGACACTATTGAAAGTGAGATTAAGAAATATAAAATAAATCTAATAATTTTCCATGAAAGACTATTAAACAACCAAATAAGACCCCAAAAAAATAATGATGGGTGTCAAAGAAATATAAAATAAATCTAATAATTTGCCATGAAAAAACTATTAAACAACCAACCAAATAAGACCCCAAAAAAAAATAATGATGGGTGTCAAATGCTCAAAATTTGAAATCTCATTTAAATGGCTGAATGCTTCAGAAACAATAAAGTATATATTGACTCGCTTTCACACTGGACTCCAACAACCATGAGCAATAAAGTATATATCGACTCGCGTTCACATTGGACTCCAAGAACCATGAGCAGTCATTCATGGTAAACAGTTATCAAGCAAAGTCCAGTGACTCGCGTTACAAAAATTTCATATCGCTAAAATACTGACAATATTTCACTAAATTATCAAGCAAAGTCTAGTAACAAGCATTACAAAATTTCATCCGTAGAATTCTAACAAAATTTCACGACTGTCGCACCTGTTATTATAGTGGAACAAAACATGCAGACATTACATTGGATTTGAATGAAAACGATGACCAGTCCAACAAAGCGAGCTAATTTAAAACCATGAGGGCTGTGTTTGAGGGGAGTTGGGCCTTACTGAACCCATTGCCTGATTTTGCATAACTCTATTCATAGGTGTCATGCCTATTTGTGGCTGCACTGTCATCAGAGCGGCTGATTGGATGCCAAGTGTGGGTGATTGGAGGCCTACCTGTTGTTGCACT
>ML806284.1:19021-65993 GCA_009831015.1 Picea engelmannii
AGTAATGTTATTTTAATTATGTCGGCTTTAGGCCATTATTTGTAATTATACCTCCTAGTCTCCTATATATACCAAGGAGACATTTTCATTTTGAATCATCTTGTACTTGAACAATTAAGTGGGGTAAAAGGAGGTTTCCCCCTTGAAGAGGCTTATTATCTGAAATTATCTCTTTTTCAAGGCGTTGAGTACTTTTCCTGAGGTTTTTCTATGCTATATTGATGTTTGGTTCTTAACATAGAAATTCTAACCATCTACTTTGCCTAGCATTTAGAGTGGTTGATAAAATAAATATTTCAGACCATTATGGTTTGTTCTTAGTTCAAACCTTTTCCCCATGAGGTAGTGTCTCCATTTCCTCAAGGCATGCACTATGGCTGCCAACTCCAAATCTTGAGTGACATAGTATCTTTCATGCTCCTTCAACTTCCTTGATTCATAACATATAACAAACCCATTTTGATTGAGGACTCCACCAAGTTCCTATTTACATGCATCTGTGCATACACTGAATTCTTCATTTGGGTCTGCAATCCTTAGTACTCAGGAACTTGTTAATAATTGTTTCAAGTGTTGGAAACTCTTTTCACAATCCAATGTCCACTGAAAATTCACACCCTTCTTTTGTAAGGAAGTGATTGGGTGTGCAATCTTTGAGAATCCTTCAATAAATATCCTGTAGTAGCCTACAAGGCCCATGAATTATTTGACCTCTGTCACATTCTTTGACACTAACCATTCTTTAATGGCTTTGATCTTCTCAGGATCCACTGTTATCCCATCCTTTGAAATGATATACCTCAAATAATGAATTTTATTCTGATAAAATGAGCACTTGCTCAATTTGGCATACAACTGATGCTCCCTTAATACTTGCAACACAATCCGCAAATGATGTTCATTCTCTTCTTCTGACTTGGAATATATAATAATTTCATCCAAAAAGACAATGACAAACTTGTCTAAATATTCTTGGAAAACACCATTCATTAAGCACACGAAAACAACTAGTGCATTTGACAACCCAAATAGCACCATTGTGAACTCATAATGACCATACCTTGTCTTGAAGGCGGTCTTGCTAATATCTTCCTCTTTAATTCTTACTTGATGGTATCCTGACTTGAGATCTATCTTTGAAAATGTATTTGCATCCTTCAATTGATCAAAAAGATCATCAATCCTTGGCAGAGAATACTTGTTCTTAACAATCACTTTATTCAACTGTCTGAAATCAATGCACAATCTTAATGTTCCATATTTCTTCTTTACAAACAAGACTGAGGCACCCCAAGGTGACACACTTGGGAATATATACCCCTTCCTCATAAGTTCTTCAAGCTGCATTTGCAGCTCCTTCAACTCTAGTGTACTCATTCTGTAAGAAGTCTTTGACATTGAGGCTACTCCAGACATTAAATTTATAGAGAAATAAATATCTCTCTTTAGGGGTAGTCATGGTACCTCCCTAAACACATCTTCAAAATTTTCCAAGACTGCATAATCTTACACATTTGTCACCTTATCTTTAGGTGTCTCTTCCATAAGTGCTGCAAATATTTGACACCCTTTTCTGTACCATTTCTTCAGCTGCAATGATGAAATTTCTCAGATGGTTATTGCCCTGGGAATTCTATGCACCTTCCCTAGGGTCCCTTCCTCACCCAAGCAAGTAAAGGCCTTGTTATGACAGTCTAGGATGGCATGATGTTGGTCCAACCAATCCATTCCAATTAGACAGTCATAGGAACCTAAAGGCAAGATGTTCAAATCTACCATGTTCTTCAGTCCAATCATTTCTATAAGACATGAATTAACCATCTCATTAAATTTTCTTTTGGCTCCTATAGACAGTTGCACCAACAAAGATTTCCCACGCTTTCTTTTTGACAAATGCAAACTTTCCACCATCTTAGGATCTATATAACTATGAATAGCTCCTGAATCAATTAAGATAGCAATGGTTTGGTTGTTGGTCATACTTTCCACTTCAATCATATGTGATCGATACTCTGCTTGCTTGTCGTCCAGGGCTGCATAGATCCTTGGTACATTTCTGCCCATGTCCTCCATTGTTTTAGCTGCTTGTACATTGTGAACACTCCTCCCTTTTTCACCTTTGTTAGGACAATCTCTAAACAAATGATCCCCTTTACAACCCCAACATTGAATAGGTGGTTGCCTTGGACTTTGACCCCATGTTTCAATCATTATGGGCTCTCTAGGATTTTTTTGTCCCTGTGGATTATTTCTGAAGAATGGTGGCTTGGATCCCTTCTTCCTCTGATCCACCTTGAATTTTTTTTTGTCTTCCCAAGATTTTTGGAAAGTTGGCCTTGATTTTTTTTTTATCATATAGGCATTTATCTCGCCTTATGGTCTCCTCCAATGTCTTTGGATCATCATAATGTATTTTGTCACCGATGAATGATGACAATCCACTCAAATACCTTTGAATCTCAACTGTCTCATCCTTGATGACAGAGACATACTTAAATGGTTCTAAAAACCTTCGCTCATATTCATTTGTTGTCATACTTCCAAGCTTGAGTTCAAAGAAATATTTCATTTTCTTGTCATAATATATCTTAGTTAAGTATTTCTTCTCAAAATACTTCTTGAATTCCCTCCATGTAACACTTTTCTCTTTAATGTGTTGGACCTACACAAGATGATCCCACCACATGGATGTCTTTCCATTGAGTTGATATATAACAATTCTACCTTCTACATGAGAAGAATAATTATGAAATTGAAAATACTTTCTCATCCCTAGCAACCATGTCTCTGCATCTTCATCCTTCTTGTGCTCACCATCCAATGTAGGAGGTTTGATTTTTTTCATTTCTCCTCGTAGCTCATCCAACCCAGACCCCTTATGCTTCCTGACAGGGGATGGACTCAAGCTTTTGTGTGATCTCTTTTTGGAATGCCACAAGGAGTGGTGGTTATGTCTACTAAAACTTCTGGTTCTTCTTTTCTCATCAGGATGCCTGTGACTTCCAGATTTTCTTGAGCCACTCTCCTTGTCCAATTTTTGTTCTATTCTATTCAAACTTTGCAATAACTTCATGTTAAAGTCATCCTTGATCTGGTTTATTTTCGGCATGAAATGAGATCGGAGATATAATAAGGAAATGCACAGAGATATCGCAGATATTCAATAATATAACAGAAATGTATCAAATATGCAACCATAAGCACAGATATACAGTAATACACAATTTCTATTAATGAAAGAAATGTACAGAGACTGTAAAAATACAGAGTGGAAGACTCGCTAGAATGGTGGCAGCTTATCTCTGAGAAGAGATGTGACAGCTACTCGCATTCGTAAGAAGATGATTACAATGAGGCTTTAGAGGCCTTTTTACAATAATCGGGAATGCCAAAAGTCCTAGACATCCAAAAACCTAACCCTGGGAGATGAAACGCCAAAAGTGATGTGGGCCCCGTTTGGGTAAGTTGGTGCATCAACCTCTCGGGGTCGTAACTTTTGCATATGATCTTCGTTTTAGGCGTATGATAGCTCGTTGGAAAGACCTATCTGAGTCCTACAACGCTCGAGACAAAATACCATCATAGATGTTAAACCCAAAAAACATCGTTTAGGGCCTCAAAATGGCCTCAGAAGTTTAAGACCCGAAAAAACTGCTAAAAATAGTAAATTACCAAAATTGCCAGAAACATGTTTTGGGCCAGTTGGAAAAGGTGGGTGGCCACCGATATCCACCTAGATCAATCCCGCTGCTCCGTGTCTCTCATAATCCTTTCATTATTATATTTATGGATTTGTACATCCTTTTGCAAAATTTTAATGGTCTCTGCCATATTCATGTTTTCATCCCTTCCTTCTCCATATCCATACCATATTGTAATTGATATGCTATAGGTACCTTATTTTCCATATTAAACATTTTTAACATGCCCATAAATTTAATTGAACTTTGAGATTTTCTTCTATGGCTCAATAGATTTCCATTGACTGCTCCTATGCCTCAATCTGATTCTGGAGCATAAATTTATGTCTCTTTGAAGTTAGTTGGGTCTTAAAATTTACCCTTCACTGTTTGTGTTGTAACTTTCTAAAAAATGATCTGTTTGATGAACAATTTACACCATTAAAAATCTCTCTTCGAGCTATTTTATTTGAGCTACAGAGACAGAGTGTGCCTTGACACAATATGTTCTTGTGGTTTTTGAGTATCTAGAAACACTGTTAAGGGCCTCAGAAATGCGTTGCAAAAAGATGATGTTCAAATGATATAAAATGTCGCAGAAAATCGTTGATTGTGTGTTGTTATTCATCCTCCAAATGACTCTGCGCACACAAATTTAAACTGTACACCCATATTCACCATGTAAAACAACAACACCAGGTAAATCATGCTTTGCGCATCCATAACCAATGTGCATCACTTCTCTATTGCGCCAATGACTGCGCACTACTTTTGTGTCGCACACCAATATTCACCACGCACAGTTTTGGTTCTTGCACTATTACCTGTTCCATGTAGTTTTTGAATCACGCGTTAATATTTTGCGTGCATTATACTCTACACATTGTACCATGCCAGATTTTAGTACATCTCCACTATGCACCAAAATTCTGCGCACACCACTAACTAAACTGTCACGTGACAACATATACCCACATTGCGCGTGCACCAGCAAAACTCCTCTGCGCTCTGCCAACACTGCACACACCACATGCGTCATTATTACGAGTGTGCACACTGTGCACATTTCTTAGCAACAACATATACCCACATTGCATGCACACCAACAAAACTCCTCTTCGCTTTGCCAACACTGCGCACACCACGTGCGTCATTATTACAAGTATGCACACTGCGCGCATTTCTTACACGTATGCACATTATGCAATGTTAAATTTAGTGTGCACACCTGCACACCAACATGTTTCTGCACGGTGCCAAAATTTAATGCGCACACCAGAAAACCACTATTTTTCTGCGCGGTACCAAAATTTAGAGTGTGCATCTGCACGCCAACATTTTTTTGCGCAGTTCCAAAATTTAGTGCCTGCACCAACATAATAACACTTTGTTGTGCAGTGCCCAATTTTTTATATCACAAGCTTTTTACTGTGCACCCTGCATTTTTAATGTGCCCACTTGTGCACATTCATTTTTATGCGCATCAATTCCTCGTGAATTCCGTTGTAGAAATTGGAGCTTTTGCTTAACTCTTTTCCAATTTACCATAGACATTTTGCACCCATGAAATTTGTTCAATTTCACCTCAATAACACGATTTCAACCTAAATAAACACAAATCATTCTAACTTGACATTTCTGGAACGAATTTATCAAAAATCAATTCGCGAATTGAGAATTTTAACCACTAAACTCGGTCCATCTATCATGTCTTCATTGTAACTTCAAATTCAACCCATTCTAGATCCAAATTTGCTAGAACATATATTAAATCGGGAATACCTCATCACATGGAAGAATTTCTCCATTTTCTCATGAATTTAACAAAAACAATTGGGCTTTTCCCCAATTCCGCCGAGTTATTGTTACTTTTTACCCTGGACGCTCCACAAACTGAAATTTAGCCATTTTGAAATAAATCCTCTATGACATTTTTCTTAAAATCAACTTTCTCGTCCCATCCAAGATCAGTGTTGAAAACTGAAGCTCTAATACCATATTGTAACATCCCAGACCATCCATGTCGGGCCACGCTATGCCAGAGAACTCTTATGTTCTCTCAGCGAAACATTCTGTAACCTAGAAAGAATTTTTTCAGATTGCATGTCCAACACTATGATCCTAGTGCATGGTACAAGAGGAAGAGAGGATTAACCCTATGTTATAACTATAGAATACCAAGACATATTGCTAAGAAATGCCCTAGTATAGGTCCTACTTGTCTTTGTTGTAAAAACTTTTGTCATGAGGTTGAGGATTGCCCAAGGATGATTTCTAAAGTTGAACAAAGGAACATGAGTCAAGAGAATAAGAGCATGTTAGAAGATCAGAAAGAGAAAGGATCGAAGGAAGTTTAGAATACATTAGTACAGTTAAAAGAATCAATGAATGATCACAAGGATGTCAATTTACCTGAGATCATGAAAGAAAAACAATGCATAATTGCAAGAATATGAGACTTCGACATAGACTGTGTCTTGGATGAGGAAACACCAGTGAATATTATGACAGAAGGCACTTGGAAAATTTTGGGAAATCCTATTGTGGTACCTTCAATGGGAAGGATAGGCTTGTTTAAAAGAAATATGATAACCCTATGTGGAAGAGGTACTAATGTACCTACTATTATTCATGGAACATCAAAAGAAGAGGAATTTGAAGTTATTAGTTTTATTGAGAACAATGCCCGGTTCCCACTTTTGTTAGGAAAGACTTGGATTGAGAAGGATTAGATTAGAAGGAAAATTGAGGAAGACGCTACAGAAAATAAAAAGCAAGAACTAAGGTATTTCAGAGCTAGGAAAATATATCGACTGATAGAAGAATGAGAAGTTAAGTCGAAGCAATAGAAGGCAAGAGAATTAGTTGTCGAGGTTGAAAGAATGCAAGAAGGTTTGAAGGACCTATCCATGCAAGAAGAAAGTAAATCCACCCAAGAAGTGGTAAGGGAAAAGATACTAGTTTCGAAATCATTGGAAGTACATCGGCATTGCGAATTCACTATGATATGAGATTCTAAGAATAAGAATGGAAAGACGAATCCAAAAACCGTTAGAGAGACTCAATTCATAGGAAAGAAGGCAATGAAGCTTAGTAAGAAGAAAGTTAGGTTGGAAAAGATATAGGGAGTTATAGAGAAGACTTCACGGGAGGTAGGTTTGCAAGATTTGAAACTCGTTGGAACAACAGAACCATGCAGAATGGGACTTTGCCTCAACGAACCTACATGACCCTTGGAGGTGCCTCGACCATTAGAACGATAGTATGAAACGAATAGGAAATACATTTATGGGTGAATAGACTACATTTGGGACATTGAGACCACGCCATAATGGACAGTTTCACATTGATGGAAGCAGTCCTACTCATTGGAAGAATCTGTTATGATGTTTGCTTATTTAACCCATCTGACGCTACACCGTGACCACTTTTTGTCATCTATGATTAACATTGCTAACAGAGAAATGATTGTGCATCGAGATGTGATTTTAGAACCTAGACATCGCCATCCTCTTGTTTACCCTGTATTTCTATTCTCCTACCCCAACTTATCCATTTAAAAGTGAGAATGTCGGGCAAACAGACTGAATTAAAGAAGCCTGTCGAAGAGGTCCTTAAGAAGTTTATGGCTGATAGAGCCATGTCTGAAGGTGTTCAGGCATCATCGACTGGGGGACTGCAGACTTCCCCTTTGACTCCATGAAGTTTGAGTCGTACTAACCCCGTGATTAAGAAGAGAAGTAAGCATCATGATGATCTAGCTAATGCGAAGCATATCTCATCGATATTACCTAATTATATCTCGCCTTTGACTGGCTCAGTTAACCGTGACAACATCCCACAAGACTACGAGTACACTTTGATCACTGCGTACATCTCAAACAGGATATGCATAGCTGGAATCCAATTGGGACATATCCCAGCCCTAAAGAACAATGACTTTAACCTTGGAGATAGAAAGAACTACGCCATGCTCACCCCTCATAGATACCTGATGAATACAATCGGGAAGAAGCCTCGCATAGTCTGCCAGCCTTGGATTAAGGAGCTGGAACAGTCCACAATACTTGACGTAATAAAAATTCCTCATTTTGGCTGACATCAAGAGGTTAACGCTTGCATTAAACTCCTCTTGTCGTGCTATCATGGTGGATACATATGGCTTGATAGGCAGATTACCATGGATATGGTGCTAATTGACCCGATCACAGGATTGAGCATGCAGGGACCTAACTCTCAGTAGTTATACCTAGGGAAGACCTTGGATATCTCCTTGGAATAACACATTAAGGAGGCATAGGACGAAGTTGAGAAGGGAAAGTGAGGCTACAAGGTAGCCTCTATATAGGATGGTGCAGTGTGCCTCGCTTGCCAGCTCATAGCTAACAATATCATCAGAAAGAACTCCCCCACACAGGTCACCGGGTTCGTGGTGGACCTCGTAGGGAAATTCATGGAGGGGATGCATATGAATTGGGTGAGCTACCTCATCAATGATATTGCGAAGGACTGCAGAAAATCACAAGATCACAGATACGAGTTCCACTTCAACTGGCTACTTTTGTTGATTGCATTTGTCACTTAGAAAATGTCGGAAGGATATACCTTCCCGGAGATTGAACCTTTGGAACCATTGTCCATGAAGTTATCAACCTTATGGTATACGAATGTGATGTAGGAGGATCGTAAGAAGTCAACCAGACAAGCAACGTAGAAAGAAAAATACTGTTGGAAAAGCACCAGCGCACGTTTTTGAAATGTTTTGAAAAATTAATGAAGCGGATATTAATGAGATAGATGGGGGAAGCATACTTGCATTTATATCTTAGATGTTGTAAACAGATCTTGAGCATTTCTCTCATCTGTAGAATGTAAAGGAATTTATATGTAATTAATGAAAGTAGGTAGATTTGAATTCATAGATTAGACAATTTGGAGGGTAGGAGGGAAAACGGATATAGACACCCTCACCCTTGTATCATTGTAACAATAGATGATCATTCAGAATTCATAAGATATAGAACTGTAGCAGAGAGCTATAGAGAAGAACCCATGTATAGAAGCACTTGGGTTAATATATGAAGCCTTGACTCAATTTTCATGGTGTTGTGATGCTTACTATTTACATTTGTTGAATGGTATGTTTACAGTTGCTTTGTTTCTCTGTATGCATTTGTTTCAATGCTATGTTATGTGTATGATTCCATGTTGAGTGTGTGAAGTCTGAGAGAGGAGAAGAATGAGTTTCAATTGTTTCTCTTCCTAATAATTCCTGCAAGGAGTGCAACGAATGTCCGCAAGGTTTGTGTTGACGAGGGTCTGAGTTTTATCTCAGAAAGATCAGGAGAGATATCGTTGTTGTCATACCAGCTGAAGTGCAGGTGAAGCATAGAGCCGTGAAAGGTGTGTGCAGGCCAATTGAAGACTTTTATTTTATAAATCGAGAAGGAAGGTTGAAGGACCATTGTTGCAAGGAGTGTACAGGGTTGGAGACTCAAATAACCAGATCTTATTTGAAGATTTTCCACAAGGATTGTGAGCAGGGATCCTTTTGGAAAGATGGAGTTTACAAGTGAAAGATCAGGAAGGATAACACCTTTGGAGTGCTCAAAGGGAGATGGGGGATGAAATCGTCTCATGGAAATTAAGTTTAGGAGGGAGAACGTCCAGTCATTTGGACAGAAGTCATTGAGGAGTGCATCTGGTGGTCATAATTCTCTGTGGAGAACTCGCGAAGTCGCAAGGACTGTAGGATCCAGAGGAGTTGTAAGGTGGTTAAGATTGGGTGAATCCTCCACCCTGACATCAAGAATCAACGTGGACCATTGATCATGGTCTGTTGGGCCATCAGATCATTTCGGGGATTCAAAATTCGCAAATTCGGAGTGCAGACCAAAATCCTTGGTCACTCTAAAACTCGAATCGCGAAAAGGATTGCTAAGGGTGAAGCTTCTGTATTTCGGGGTTCGTCATACCAAAAATTCTGATGAGAAGGAGCCAGGGCCCTCTGCATTGAAAATCCCTAAGTCATGAAACGCGAAGTATCCTTGAAGGGCATTTCAGGGATCGACGTTTCGACATTTTCGTTGGCAAGGAGTCAGGGCACTTTACACTGAAAACCCCGAAGTCATGAAATGTGAAGTATTTTGAAGTGGCATCCAACATTTTAGAATTTGGGGAATCATAAGGTAAGAGGAATGGTTGTTGGGTCGTTCTCTCAAGTCTTGAAAAGATGAATTTAGTGTCAATGGGTGGTGTGCGTTGGAGCGGTCAACCCTCGTTGACAATTCACATTTCGGCATTTGTCAAGAGCTGTGGGATATATTGATATTATCCACCTCTTGAAACCTGAAGTCCTTTGTGGCTCAAACAAAGGGTTTGACTAACTCTTGGCATGGTTTTCGTGAAGATCCTGTGCGGATCTCGACCCGAGGGCAGGGGGGGTCTGCGTCAGAATGACATGTCAAAGCAATGGCATTCAAATGCAGTATTATATGCCTGCTATCAACAACTGAAGGTTTCCATTGAGTCATTCCCACGCATGACAGCACGCACATTACACCATAATAGAACACTAGCCAAGTTCCACGCAGATCCTCATTTTATTTATATCACTGCATAAAAGGATGAGAGCAAGGAATAATTACAGTCTTATTACAAGTTGACCAAAGAAGACATGGAGAATATCACGAAGGAGTGGCCGAAGGAGTTCATTGTACCAGTTGATGATGTCGAACTCTCTGACCTTGAGATCATAGGAAGCCCCTTGGTCACCTAGTTTGAACATGCAGGATAGTCAAGTGTGAAGAAGAAAAATAAAAATGAGGGAGTTAAAAAGAAAGAGACTGATGAGGAGGGACACACCTCGGAGGAAAATGGACCTAGCTCACTTGCAGGAGGAGGAGGAGATGAGGTAAATCAATATGTAGGAGGGGAAGAAGGAGAAAAGAAAGGAGAAGGCGAAGCTACACCGTCGAAGGATACCCCTATAAAGACATAAACATTGAATAAGAGTAAGGTTTCTCCACTAAAACCTTTAGCAATAAATAAGACCCGCACTAGTAAGCCCCAAATAGAGGCTACGCTCACAAAAGATGATATCAGTCTAGTCTGTGGAGTGATGGAAGATGCGTTCAAAGATCTCTTGCAGGGATATAGAGAGAATAAGGTCGAACTATATGGTAGGATAGAAAATGAATTGAGAGAAGTACAGGAAGTTATTTGCTCGGTCCATACAGTCCCTACTGTGCTTTCCTCACCAGAGACTACAGATTTGGAGGATGAGCCAGCCCAACTTCGAAGAATTTCATATTCAACATAGGCTCAACTTGAGTGAGTCCAAGAGGAGAAGGAGAATTCTACAGAATCCTTGAAGAAAGAGAAAGAAGAAGTCTTAGAGGAACTACGAGTTGCGTGGTACTATGTAACCATATATGAAAATGAGAAAGATGAGTTCTAGGTGATTCTCAAGGAAGACAAAGAAAAGATACAGAGGGAAAAGGACCAACTTCTCGCAGAGTACACTGTAGTCAAAGAAGTGGTGAGAAAATCAATTCTCTATGTGCAAGGCTTGACATAGGAGTAAAATGAGGCATTCGAGGTTTAAGTGATGAATATCGTTGAGTCTATCCAACAGTTTCAAACAAGGGTAACGGATTTGGAGATACAAGAAGTACCAAGCACTCCGCAGAAAGTGCATGACTAGAGGGAGGAAGCCGCTAAGAGCGGAGTCGAAAGGATTACAACCCTGGCCTCAGAATGAAAATAGTTGAGAGACAAAAGTGTGAATACCTACGAATTCTAAATGGAGGATATGGAGCTTAGGAGGTTAGAAGCGCAACTACAGGAGGTGCAACAACAAGCACTAACAGTTCAATCATAGATGAAGTCACTCTTTGTAGTCGAGAGAATGAAGAGATTACAATAACAGTGCACGAGCCAACAACAGATTACTACCATCTAGGGAAGAGTAATGGAAGTAACATAGAGACTACAACTGGTGCAAGAGGAATCCTATGTGGTGTTTGAAGAGATTGAAGGACAAGGTTCACAATTGGACCAAGTGTTTGAAAAATTAAAACAACACTTGGAAGGTCTTGTTACAGAGAAAATGATCTAGGAGTTCACTGAGCAAGAGGCTTAGGTGAATCAAAAAGTCAAGGTGTTTCGATCTAATCTCGAGGCCTTTGAAGTAGCATTGCCCAAATATGACTCAGTACGAGTCAGAGGTGAGTGTTGGGGGCTTGTTGGCCCTCAACCAAGCTTTTAGGAAATCTTCGTGAGGTTTGACTACTTTTTGGACTTTGACGTAGTGAACGAGGATGGAGCACCCAGGTGGAGCTGAGATCACAGATATCACTTGTTTTGTGGGCTTTCTGGACCCAACATGGGGTTATTAGGGTTTTGTAACGAGTTATGGAATGTCGACCCATGTTTTTACCTATGATTAGGCCCTTTTGTAAATGTAAAAGTATAAATAAGAAATAATTTAATATAGTGAAGGGGATGTAATTGGCTAATTTCAAGAGTTAAGTAGTTCTGAGTTGCTTTGTGCAACAAAACATGTATGTAAGGCTTCATGCTTGATAGAGGAGTTGGCTTTGTGCCTTGACCCATTTTTGAGAAGGTGGATTAGGTGCTTAGTGTGCAGATAACATGTCTGGTGTGAAGCTTGGCTCTCTGGCTTAGTGCACGAGAGCATATGAATGTAAGATATTGAAGCCTAATAAAGAAGAAGAAGCATTTGGTGGACATAGCCTGCCACTGAGGTGAATGCTATAGTGGGAAAACCCCCCTATGGACTACACTAGGGTTCTAAAGTGCAGGCAGAGCTAACTGTCTAAATTCTCCTACTTTTAACAACTATCCCAACATTACCCTACAATCATACATAAGATGCAAAGTATAGGGATCTGGTAGGCTTACCTTAAACCCCGCATCCAGTGTCAATCCCTTTGCGGTTCATTGTTTTCTTAGTGCATATCTCCTCCCAAGGCCAACCTGCATTCACCAAAAGACAGACAAGAAACTATGAGCATGCATTCTATATATTCATTAATGGGTTAAATATCATAACAAAATATAAAGATATCATTGAAGATATCATTTGGTGGGATGGAAAAAGTGCTTCTTTATATTAATCTCACAGAGTAGCTTACAATATGAGACTGACCACTACTCTTCGAACTCGGTCCTAGGATCCTCTTCACCAAGCTCCAACTTCTTCCACGTAACTTTCTCCTATTAAGTTCTCTCTAGGGAAATGGCAAGGGTTTGCAATGGAGGAAAACAGGTTAGAATAAGGAATTTTGGTTCAAACTCACAATGTTGTGGCAAATAATTGGGGCAAGGGGGAATACTGAAATGATAGAGTTTCTATGCTCTCATGCTTCTTGTTGGAATGGGACCCCAACACCTTCTTTTATATGCCAAAAAGATAGTTATTCGGTTGGGTGACCGACTATGGGCAATCAATTGGTTAGGAAACTACCCAAAAGTCCATATCCCCTTGCAACTTTTTATTTTTTGCAATTTTTGTGAGTATACGCGGGTTGTAATGGTGCAACTAGCATACGTGCGCGAGATGTAGAGGTGCAGAAAGCATGTGTACGCAGGAAATCACGGTGCAGGGCGTGTACATCTTTAAAAATATCGTTTTTAGAAGAGCTATTCAATGATGACTTTGGCAAAAATAGTAAGTAAGATGGCCTGCTACTATGTATGCATGTATGGTGCAATTTAGGGTTATAAAAGTGAACCACGTATATCATGTGTTGATGCTTTTCTTTGTGCTATGTTGTTTATGTTGTGAATCTGCTTAGTGCATTGATTATTATATATGATAGATAGATCTATGAATGTTTAGTGTTGTATTTATGTTGAATGTGCTAGATCTAACTTATGATGCTAAGTGTGATGTCTATTTTGGCATTGTTACTGCACTGATCTATCCTTAGGGTTTTTCTGTGATATGAATAAAGTTGATAAGATAATGCATTTTATATTTTAAGTACTTTTTGAAGTGTTATAATCACATATATGTGTCCCAGCTTGGTTACAGACACCTAAGTCCTGTAACCCCCCCTGCCTCTACCTCAGATGAGACTTCACCTGCTTCACAAGTTTTGTCGAAAGGGCCAAGAGTTAGGGTTTTGTTGGTGCGTTGTTGAAGCATTGAATCTTGGGTCTGCCCTGTGCCAACAACTATACTTAAGAGACAATTCTTTGTAGTCCTATTATTAGTGAATTTTTTTCTTATCCAATTCGAAAGAAATGGCCTTTGGGAGTCCTTAGAAAACTTTTATGTAAATGTGGATGCACAAATATTTCCCTCCCTTGGTTTCAAGGGCTTCAAAAAACGATGTTCAATAAATTTAAGGGTTTATGTGTTACAAAAGATCATTTACAAAATTTGGAAGGAAGATCAATACTTGTCTTGGAATCTAGTGTCCAATTATTTATATATTGATCCATATTGGATCATTATGTTTTTTTTTATCTATCTCAATCTTTTCAAAGTAGAAAAAATTGGAGGAATTAGCTTGGAAGGTCATTTTAGTGGCAGGGCCCAGTTTGAAAAATTAGAGTCTAAAACCTTCCAAGTCCACTTTGAAGTATTAAATGGATTCTTTGGGGATTGAAAATTTACCACAGTAGTGGAATCCATTGACTCTATTCTACGTTAATGTTTGTTAGACGTTAATGATGTCAAGGATGGCCGAAAGATCGGTGGTCGAAAGAAATTAGATCTAATAGTTCGATTTTATTTTGGTATATGAGTTACCTCAAGGATAACAACATTATGTATCTCTGAAATATTCAATGGATAAACATTAAAAAATATGATGGTTCATAATTGTTCCATACTAAGACATTCACGAGTTATAATTATTTTCTCACAATCCGAATGATCTAATGGTATACACACATTTGATTTAATGATCGCAGATTGCTTTCCAGACATAAATAACTCAAGTTTTAAACATATATTCGATGCCCAAAAATGAACTATGATATGACAATTGGGTTATTCCTGATTAAAAACATTATAACAAATGCTTTGGAGCACACAAATCCTATTTAAATATCCATTGTTTTAAGTTATTGGTTTTGTTTTCACTTATTGCTATCATTTCTTCATTAATACTATGTAATTCTAAAGGGAGTGGCACAAGTAACCCAGAGAAATGGTGTCTTGAAGATTAATCCAATCCATAGAATATGTAAACAACGTACAAAAAAAAGGTACATAGCTTAGTAAGAAAGTTTAATGTACAACTTAAAAATGAAAGGATTATAAACGAAGTTAATGTTACACGGGTTAAAGATTTTGCCAATGAGATGGTAACTTTGTCCAATCTAAGTAAGAGAAGAGGAAACATAAAGTGTATAGTGGCAGCAAAGGAAATGGAAATAAATATTTTCAAGTCTAAGCTCAAGATTACTAAAAGTGAATTAATAGAATATAAATAATTGATTTATTCTTATAAATAAAAAGACTTATTAGAATCATAGAATGGAAAGTCAAGAGAAACTGATTTATGGATGGATAAAATATTCCAAGAAATTGAGAAATCAAAGGAAAAGACAAAGAATTTTCTTTTGAGATAGAAAGGTTACCAAAAGAGCTTGTATAAAAATCTTTTGAATTAAAATATTTGTCTCATGCTTTTAATGAAGATGTTGATAAGATTCCCAATATTTCTAATAATGAAGATAATGTTGATTATTTATTATACAAAATGATAGAATCTAAATCTCAACTCGCTCACTTGACCAAACAAATCAAATGTTTGAAGAAATTAAATGATAGGATTTAACGAAGATGTTGATAAGATTCTCAATCTTTCTAATAATGAAGATAATGTTTATTATTTATTATACAAAATGATAGCATCTAAATCTCAACTTGCTCACTTGACCAAACAAATCAAATGTTTGAAGAAATTAAATGATAGGATACTTAGACACTTAAGAGTTAGTTAAGGTTTATTGGGTCTAATGTGTCATTAGGTAAAGGTGTGCTTTTGAGTGTGTTTCTTTAGTATGCATTAATACTCATTTGTAGTTAGGAAATATGAGGGTGATTATATGTTCCCGACATAGAGTGATCTAACGGATCATATTCTCCTCAATCTTAATGACTACATTGATTTGTGGCTTAACATTTGATTGGTCTATATTCTCTATTTAGAGACCATCGAGGGTCATTTTTCGATGATCATTTATGAGAAACTCTCTTGTAAATATCTCTATAATTTTTTATTTTGCACCAATAAATTGCTCCAAGTTTCCACGTTAGTTGGGGCCGCAGACATTTCCCCGTAGGGGTTTTACCATGTAAAAAGATTGGTGTGTTGATATTTTATTTGGTTGTGTGATTGGTTACTAAGAATTTTTATCCTTTATTGGAATACCTTTGTTGTATAACATGGTATCAAAGCGCATTTCAATACCTCCTCCCATTATACATCGAGATCGTGAATTCATATTACCACATCTTTTTATTTTTCTATTTGTCTACATTTAAGGGCTTAGAGCATTATTCCATTACATATGGAGCACTCATTTCAGTCGTGAATGTTTTTTGTTTCTCTAAAGGTTTCCATTTTCCCAAGTTATGTCCATTTCAGTCATATCCAAAGGTTTAAATCCCGAATACGCCCTTTTAAATTTGTGCAGAGTGTATTGCGATTTGTTTTTTCTAGTTTGCTACTCTTTTTTATCTATGTGTGCTCTTTTCCATGCCCCCTATGTGATATCAACAAATTGTAAACAAATCGTAAAGGGTTTTCCTATCTATGTATACTCTTTTTTTTGTTCTCTGTGCGATCTTGGTAAATTAGAAATACATGGAAAGCTTGCATTCTCTGGGTAAGCTAGCCAAGATCTAACCTTTGCTTCCATAGAGAAGAGAATTGTTTTCTTGCGTGAAAATATTTTTTTATGAGAATGCTCTCCAAGGTTGTCTTCCATGAAAACAACAACAACAACACACCTAATCCTCCTTCTAAACAATATAATATGGTTTTCACTAGCTCACTTGGTTAAAATTTTCTTTCATAAATATGAGGTCTTGAGTTCAAGTCTCTTTTTTGTTATGTTTTTTTTTTAAAGTTCATTCATGTCCATTGTAAGGTATATTTTACATAAATTATAAAAGTGAATGTCTATAAGTAGCTTTAATATTTTATTTTAAAGTTATTTATTTTGCATGCAACTTTCCTTTATAAAGTAACTACATTGTAAAAGTCATCCCCTCTTATTCTATAAAAGTCGGTCACTTCATAAGAAATGTATTTGTAAAATTTAGGTTATTACGATAGTATAACCATGTGGACCAATTTCTACCTATCACATCGCTCTTTTTAAACAACCTATCTGAAGTCCATTTTTAGTGAGAATATTTTTTAAAGAACCTATTTTTTTGAGATCTTTTCATCCATACCATCCGTTTCATTTTTTCTGCAAATTTTAATATGCCATCCCCCAATGATATTCTTTTTACCAGTACCAACTACTTCCAATTGAAATCCCATATGGAGGATTTATTAAGAAGTAAAGGACTATACCGGATTACCTTCTGAAAAGAATAAGAACCCACTAATGATGACAAGTATGCCAAATAGATTAATAGGAGTGAGAAATCCCATGACCTAATTGGAATGTCGATCTCTTCTAATTTAAGGTCTCACCTTCAAGGACTTGATGCCCTAAAAAATCTTGGGAAAATATTGAAGTTGTGTTTGGTAAAAACAATATTATTCGAGCTAACCATTTGGAAAATAAATTAATGATGTTAAGTCCAAATGATTTTCCTTCCATTGAATATTACTTGTCTAAGTTCAAAAAACTTAGACTTGTTTATATTGAATGCCAACTAGATATATTAGAATACATATGCATATATGTTATTATTTATAATCTTGGTAGTGCATATTCCATTTGATTATATACCTTTTATGACACTAGAGAATCTCTAGGGAGTGTTTATCAAAAACCCTCTCTTGAGTCCTTTTGTGAATCTATGATTTGAGAGAAAGATAAGCCTCTGCAACATGGATTGATTATCACTTAAGGTACCTCCAACAAATCCTTAGTATTCTAGCAACAAGATAAATCCAATAATTCCAATAAGCAACATCCTCACCACAACAACAAGCAAAACAAAGGTCCCAAACCATGTCAGTGAGCTTATGCTCCTAATGGTGACAAAGGAGAAAAATATAAAAGTAAGAAGACTAAAAAAAAATTCAACTTTTGTGGGAAATATGGTCATAATGAGTCCAAATGTTTTAAGAAGATTGAAGCTTTAGAATCAGTGATGAAGAAGCACAACAACGATATATAATCTACTTCTTCTTCTTCTTCTCATGAACATGCACTTTCTGCTTTTGGTTTCTCCTTCAATGAAACTTCTACTTCTTCTTCTTATGAGTGGATTATTGATTATGGAGCATCTTATCAGATGGATAAGGATAAAGAGATATGTGTTTTATTTAAATGAATGTAACAACAAGAAAATATTTGTTGTTGAAGATAGATCTCTTAGTGTTGTAGGGTCTATAGTATTTCATGTAGTTGATGGTCATTTAAATGATATATTATGTGTTCCAAGTCTTTCCTCCAACCTTATTTTAGTATATCAAATCACTTCTTCAAGTGAATTTAAAACCATACAATTTTCACCTCGCCAATTTGTAATCAAGTATCTAAAATATCCTCAACATGCTCCTACAACTAGAATTTTTTATGATATTACCAAGTTGTACAAGGGCATCTCTTCAATCAATTTTTGTTTCTCGTAGAGATGACTTAATAAAAATTTGGCATGAGTGGTTTGGTCATCTAAAATATCGCTCATTGAAAAACTATGTAATCAACAAATGGTGACTAGTCTTCCTATTTTTTCTTACAAAGATGGTGTTTGTTTTAGTTGTGTTCTTGGAAAACATCATTAGGACAATTTTGAAAAACACTCCACTTGGCATGCCTCGAACCCTTTGCATCTTGTTCATGGTGACTTGTGTGGCCCACTTTATTCTCCTTCCTTTTTGTGTGCAAGTATTTCTTAACTTTCATTGATGACTTTTCCAGATGCATTTGGGTTTACTTCCTAAAACTTAATAGAAACATTTTTGACAATTATTTGGTCCTACTAGGCCCTTATAGGAAAGCAATATGGACATCAACTTCGATGGTTAAGAATAGATAATAGAGGAAAATACATGAACAATAAATTTACATGTTATTTCATTGCACATGGAATCCTAAAGAAACACATTGTTCCATATACACCACAACAAAATGGTGTTGCTGATAGAAAGAACCACATATTAAAATAAAGTGTTGATTGTATGATTTGATCTAAGGGATTAAGTCTAGAGTATTGGGAAAAAACCATTAACTATGAAAATTACATAGTAAATCATACTCCCACAAAGGGACTTAAAAATATAACATCGCAAGAAGAATGGCCTAAAATTAAGACATATCTAAGTCACTTATGTGTATTTGGGAGTGTAGCATGGGATCACATTCCTAATGATAAAAGGAAAGAATTGCAACATAAAAGTGAAAATTTTGTATTTTTTGTTTATTCTAAAGATTTAAAAGTTTATAGACTTATTCAACTACATTGTGATGAAATTATTATTATAAGAGATGCTAAATTTGATGAAAATATGTTGGACTGCAAGACTAATTCGATGTTTGTGCCTTCTTCAACTCGCAATCCATATTCAATGTTTGTGCCTTATTATATTCCTATTATAGTTTCTTATGATGATGATGATGATCATGATTATATTTAGAATGAAAATCCATCACCGCTTGCTCTTCTCCATCCATATGATTCCATTGAACCTGAATATGCACCAATACAATCACTTCCTATATGAGTTCATTCAACACAAGAAGGAATTGTTGATCTTGTAGGTGATCCTTTACATCATCATCATACACATTCATAGTTATATCAAGCCTATTCTATTTTGGATCAAGTTTTAGAGACTCGTGATCCAGGGACATCTTCATAAGGTTCAGGTCATCCAAATTGGGATACAAAAATGAGTGAAGAGTATCTCTCTTTAATGGTGAACGATACCTGGGATATTGTACCTCTTATGAAAGGAAGAAAACTTGTCATATGTAAATGGGTATACAAAACTATGTATGCATCAAATGAAAGTGTTGAAAGACACAAGGCTCAGTTGGTTTCCAAAGTATTTTTCTCTAGTTGAAGGAATCAACTATAATGAAACCTTTTCCCATGTAGCCAAAATGAATTCCATCCACCTTGTTCTATCCCTTGCAACCTCACATAAATGGGAGGTCCATCAAATGGATGGAAAATCTGCCTTCTTGCATGGGGATTTGCAAGAAGAAATATACATGGAACAACCTCATTGCTATGTCCAAAATGACTCTAGTCCTATTTTTTGCCTTAAGAAACCTCTTTATGGTATTAATAAAGTTCCTTGATCTCGGTATCCCAAAATGGATAACTTTCTTCTTGACAATGGATTTTTTTTATGTCATTCTGATCAAAATGTTTATACCAATAAAGTAGGAAGCATCTCCTAATACTTATTCTTTATGTTGACAATATTATCCTCACTAGTAGTGACCCTAAACTTTTAAACCATGTGAAATCTGACCTTAATAAGTTTTAAATGACTGACTTAGGCTATTTTCACTATTTCCATGGCCTCCAAGTTTTAAAAACCGTGGAAGTAGTCTTTCTTTCCTAGTATAAGTATGCTTCTGGACTTCTTTGTCTCTTTCACATGTAAGATTCTAAACAAGACCCTTCTACCCTCCATTCTAGAGCCAAAATTGTTGCCAGTTGTACTTCTCCTGAAGTTATTATGCCACCTTGTAACATCACTCAATTGGTATCCTCCTATATTTGACACATACTCATCCTTACCTTTCCTTTTTTGTTGATCTTGCTTCTCGGTATATGAAAACACCCTATGAAATCCATTGGAAAGAAGATAAAAGAATACTTCCTTACGTATGGGGTACAATTCAATCCAGGATACATTATAGTTCAGGGGGACTCCATTATTGGTTGGTTTCACTGATTCCTATTTGGTCAGTGACCTTGATGATCGAAAGTCTAATGTAGTTTATGGTCTCAACCTTAGTTTAGGACCTCTCACTTGGGATTGTAAGAAATAATAGGATATTCCTCTTTCTTCAGGAGAAGAAGAGTACCAAGAAATGGTTATTTCAATCCAAGAATCCTTGTGGCTTCTCCATATCCTTTCAATGTTTGGATTCCCTATGTTTATTAGTCATTATTGAGTCTCCTATAGTTTAGGGAGAATATTCATTTGCCTACATTCTAGGAGAATATCCTCTTCAGTTCACACTTTAGTTGGATCATTTGAGTGGAGTCTTAATGCCAAATTGGTTCCATCACCATGCATCATTAGGATCATCACTGCTAATGTGCATTGTCCTTAGGATTATCACCAGACTAGCGCATTACCCTCATTTCACCATGTTTTAGTTATTTAACTAATGAATTCGAGGATAATTAACTCAGACTACATGACAGTTAACTCCCATAACTATCGTTGTGTGTCCATATCACTCTAGAGCACCATTATTACACATTGGATTCTCTTCTAGTGAAAATTAGTTGATTTATATAGAGTATATCATGTGTAATTTATCATTCATTCATTTAGCTAATACAATTCTTTGATTCTCTCTCTCTCTCTCTGTCTCATTTTTGTCTTTTTCTCATTTTCCCACAAACTATGTATGTCCTTTGCTAGACATATCTTATTCATGCATGTTCATTCATATTTACATGGTATCACAGCTGATGAAATTCTAGGAAAATACACATCAGACTCTTTTTGCAGGTACCAAATATTGAAGACAGTGGGAAAGTGAAATTTCTAAAGGAATTGATTCTTACACCATACAATTTCTTTGCATGGAAGGACAAGATGGTAATGCCCTTCGAAGCATAGGATTACACAGGTTAACCATGGACATAGAGACCTAACCCGCATCAGCCATAGAAAATTCCAAGTATCTAAATCAAATCGATGAAGCGTATTGAACTATTTGAAGTCTCATTTCTCATAAGCTCCTTTTTCAAATATCCTCGTGTAAAACCACCAATGAAGTCTGGACCACCATGGAAGGAGCTTTTTGAAAATAGGATGAGATGAGGGGACATATACTTGAGGTGGGATTTCTCACTTTAGATCCAAAAACCTTTGACAATCTTTAAGTTTTGTTTACCAAATATAAAGACTTGTTGTTGCAATTCAAGGTTTGTGGGATTGATAAATATAAGGAGGAGAAGCAAATGGTTCTTTCCTTTCTTTCAAAAATTACTATGGAATACTCATTTTTTATATCCACATTTCATTTAGTTAGGCTCACCTCTAGAGCTACCTGGGAAATTCCTTTTATTGAGGCCTTTATCGAGTCTCTGACGCAAAAGAAAACTGATCTCATCAATATGGGAAAAATCAAAGGCTCAAAGGTTCATGCACTAGATGTGCAAGATGGTAGCAGTCACCAAGATCTGAAATCTAAAAACAAATACAAAGGGAAGGGACATGCAAATCCAAAGAAGGAAGTGTACTCAAGACCCTTCAACGATTCCTCTAGATCCAAAGGTGGAAAGGAAAGAAAAGGGGATAAATGCACTTACTACCACCAAGGATTCCATATATAATTGAAATGAATACAGAAACAAATAGATCAAATGGCACAAAAAATTCATCAAAAAAACCTTGGAGATCGAATCCCTAAGGGTGCTAAGAAGAATAAGCTAGAAGATCTTGTTAGGCCCTTCATTTTGATGAATAGAAGTTGTGCACGTCATATTTAAACTTCATTTTGGAGTAAAAAAATTGTGTAAGTTGTTGAGGAGTGAGACAGTGGACTAAGGAAAGAAAAAAAATCAGTTGGAAGGACAACACAACATCAGTTTTGAGGAAAGAAGTTGCAACAAGATCAATAAGAAGAGAGAACTCTCGGGTTCTCAACCAGCAAACCTAAAGATCGAATTATATACATGAGACTTATATGATTGTAAAAGGGTTGTTGGGTTGGAGTGTTGTTGTTAGTGTTTCTAGGGTTGTTGGTCTGGGATTGGTATTGTTATTGGTGTTACTAGTATTGATGTTGTGAGGAGAGTCACTATTGTAATGTTCCATACTGTTAGCATAGCCGAGTTTTGGAGATATGGGTAAGAACCATACTACATAGGTATCATATTTTTGTATCAATTTAGATGTAGAGGAGAAAGAGAATGTAACATTGTCTCATATCTAACAAAGAGCAGCCTCTGATTTCTTGTGTATGAGAATCGATCTGTGAGAAGAAACTGATATGTTAATATAATTGGAGGCCCAAATTTTGAGTATATATCACGTGTATTTAGTATTCTGAATGTATTGAATGTCGATCTATATTATATTTATGTCTGCTATTCTTAATTGGATATAACTTCCTTATGAATGGAAACACAACTCTATTTTATTTATTCTTAGTTAGGAAATGTTTAGAAATTCTACAAGTTTAATCTATCTTGTGCAAGACTAATATGCACCTTTATAACTTATAGGTCTATCTAAGTATTCTCCTTACCCTTCCCTCTCTTTATTGTCTCATTTTTTATTCAGGTGAGACTTCTTCCCTCCGAGGAAGATGAAAATGTGAGCGCTCTAGACTACTTCGGTACCTTTTGTTGGTAACTTGATAAGGACCCTAGTTTGATCACATTTCGCACCAACAAAATGGTTTCATTTCTAGTACTTGTGATTTAAAATGGAACCTATGGGAACAATGCTTCCGTGGATCTATAGATCTAATATTCGATAATGGTGGGAATGAAATTGTGATGCCTTTATATGGAAGGAAGCAGAGTGGCGAGGTAAAAGAAATAAGGATACAAGAGATTATGTCTTTTACTTAGAAAGATCGAGTGACCAATATGAGATATTCTGTGTAAAATTTCTCTAAGAACTATTCCATTGGATAGATCATCTCCAAGAATTTCTAGAATTCCAAGAACACGTAAAGAAAACCTGTACTTGGGATACAGAGAAGATCAGAAAAATTTATCAGATGGATCACCAGATCACGGGAGCAGTCGATTTCTGGGTTAATACGACTCTATAAGGATATATCATTGAATTCACAGTGGATAATCACCAATATTTTTCACGAGCGGAATAAATTTTCAATAAAGGTGTGCACAAAAGACTGTTGAGGGAAATTCCCTAATGGATCAAAGTATTCTTGATGGAGGAGGGGATGATAACTATTCCCTCACCTAATATGGCATCCTAACCACCTACACTTGGGGTAGGATCATGACCTAAGAATGGGAAAGGGTTCTTTGATAGATGGCTAAATATCAAGAAATGAACAAAAGAAACAAGCGAGACTTAAGGAGAGTCACCATTGTTGAGAAGTGGTGGCACATAAAGGTAAATAAAGAAACAAAGCAGCCCGAGGTGTTCCAAAAAGAAATCGTATCAAGAGGAATAGATGAAATAAATAAGGAAGAGTTGAGGAAGGTAAGAAGACAAGAAAAAATGGCCAATCTAATATTATAGTTGAGATAAGCGCAGAGAGGAAGGATTCCCCAGATGGGTGAATAAGAAGAAGAATGTGGAGAAGTAAAGGAAGAAAAAGAAGTTCTAGACCTAGAATGGGATCAATAATAGTCAACCTCGATATCAGGAAATATCAAGAATCAGGTGAAGAAGGATGCTCTAGAGGAAGAAAATGAGAGCTCCCAAATCAAAGAAACCCGCCCATAAGTCAGTGGAACTAGCTTTGAATCACCCATCCCCTAGGTGTTCTCTATACCTATGGTAAATTGTACACTACCTACTTATGCTAGTTCTACTCCATCACATCCAGTTAGTCAAAATTAGTCTGTAAGTGTAAATTCCGGGAGGATATTGGGATCCCTAGGCATATCGCAACCAGGACTATTAGGCTTCATTTTAATAGGAGCAGTGAGACCCAAAATAGCTAGAAATATGGGAGGATTGATCACCCGATACCCAGAGTTCTAGGGTACAGGGGAAAAGGATGTAGAGCAACATTGGTTCTTATGTGAGGCCATGTGGAGGTCGAGAAACAAGTTAGTAGAGTTTCAGAATACCTTGAGGGACCGTGCTCTCAAATGCTACATGAAGGCTATGGAACCAGGGGTGCAGGGACAAGAGTTCACCCTTGTCCAAGTGCCTTTGAATCTCATCTCTGAATTCAAATTACCTCAGTCAAAGAAATAGGCTCTCTTCGAGTTTAGGGAGATTAAAAAACAAGAAGGCAAATCTACATGGGAGTACAACCAACAATTTAAAGATGCAATTGGGAGACTAGCGCATTCAATTCATGAGGATCACTAGATGGAATGGTACATCCAAGGATTACTATCTCTGACGAGAATTCCTTTAAAACAACAACGGATAGCCACATTAACAAATTCCTTGGAACAATCAATGAAGATCGAAGCCATGGAAGGTTATCCAAGGAATATGAGAATGAACAGGAATCTAGTAAATTAAAATTTGTCACAACTATGGGGATAAATATTGGCGCTAACGAAAAATATTTGATAATTAACAAAACCAAGACTAGGATGACCTCAGGTTTGGTGCACATAATGATACACATAAGGTAATGTGGCAAATTAATTTCCATGCATGAGGTTAATGGGACCTCCTCACAATCTGATGGGACCCTCGTCAGGAACAACGAGAGGAGTTGCACAAGTATCTCTGATTCCACCATTCCATACAACAGGGCTATACAATACCTTCCTGTTGGCATCCATTTCGCATTTTTATCCTATCTCTATAAGCTGCCTACCCAAGTGTTTTGGAACCCTTGATTTTCATCGCAATCTTTGAATAGGACAACACTATTATGTCGCGCATTCACACACCCGCCTTTGTTCTCATTTTCATGACTGGAAGCATGAAAAATTTGATTTCGAAGTCACATTAAAATTGCCATTGGATTATTATGGTCACTCTTGTCTATGTGTTCATTGCATTTCTAATTTAATTATAGTCTCACAGTTGGCAAGACACCTAAATATTTACTCATTTGGCATTCTTTTGTTGCTAATATGATTCCATTTTTATAAAATTGTGATGATATTATAATGACTATCATTGAGTCCTTAATACATTGGTGGATTGATGTTCTATAGTCTTTCATTGATTTCCTTGGCACATTGGTTTCATGAAAACAAATTGACATTATGATTAGACCCTTGGTGCAATCATTTCATACAACACATATTTGTTATGATCGAACCCTTGGTGTTGATTCCGAAACAATTGTTTTTTATTTTAAAACCATGCAAATACTATTGCTCCTGTAAAAGATTCAGGTCGACTCATCATAGTGTTCAATGGTTGTTTTATTGACATTGCAATAGTGATTTGATTTACCATATGCGTCATCGGTTGTACTTTGGATATGAATGTTTTTCATGGGCTCATCTGTTTCCACCACCCTCGCACACTCGGGCATTAATGCCTCCCTCCTATCCCGGGTTACCTATGTTGGTCTTGGGGAAGTCCGTGAGCTATTCGATCCTATGGTTTCCCTATCCAAACCCTTGCCCGTTCACTTGGCTCGCTGTGTGTCCTTTCCTATGGCACCCGTGGTGCACGTAGATCCCAATGGCAACCAAACACTCCTAGTATTCGACAATGCCCGTGAAGATTTGGAAAATAGTGGTTGGTTGTTGTTTATCCAGAGATTTGAGGGTTTTAACCTTTCGGTTTCCCAACAATTCGCCCTTACCTTTGATGGATGTAGGGCTAAGGTCGGAGATATACAGCTGAAGCTAAATGAGGAATTCATAAGCTCAGCTACAATACTACCAGCCATAGGGAAAAGGTGCTTCAAAAACTCCAAAGTAGACGAGGTGTCGTGGTCGCTCCTTTTCACATCAAGGAAGATTGTGAGTTGTGATAGAGGTATGCCTCTTACTACCCTCAAACCCAGGTGGCATGATATTTTAACAATTGTTAAGCAGTTTGTGACCTGCGAAGGTCATTATGGCTTGATATTTCTGTATCACCTTCGGTTGTTGATGAATTTTATAGGCCACCCTCTGAATATTCCTCATTATCTTTTACGAAGTCTATACCATATGTCCAAAAGATTCAAGCGTGAGAAGGTTGATAGAAGCCTTTTCCATCACGGCTTGATCAAACTTATTATCGTCCACCATTTGAGACTCAATGGTGATAGTTGGCAAGCCTTCCTATCGAGGAATGGATTTGCCACTCCCGAGTCTTCTCAAGTCGACAAGGTTGTGGTTGTCGAAACTTTGATTGGACCAGCCGTTCCACTTCATATCCTTCTACCCCCTGTCAAACCCTCGAATTGCCTCGACCTTCACCTACCTGATACCATGGCCGACCCATGTGTTAAAGACAATATTAAAACCGCTAAGAACTCTGTGAGGAAGAAAGGTAAGGGTGATATTGGTGTCAACAGTAAAGGGAAGAAAAATGCACGATGGATATCCAGATGTGCCAAGAACAAGCCTAAGAAAAACGTCGAACAAAAGCCAATAGTCTTGAGCGAGGAATCAGACTCCGATATTGAGCATTTCCTATCTAAGGAATATCACTATTCTCATGGCCTATGCTCTATGGAAACCTATGACTATGTCTCCAACTTACCTCTGTGCCTCAAAAAAAACCCTAACTACCCGGGAATTAAGCTTCACAATCAAACCCCTGGCAACTTGAAAGAACCCTCGCCTGTGATGCCAAAGCTCGATCAATCACCGTGTGCTCAATGTAATGTCTGTCTTGAACTTTATTACACCAACGTTCCCGTGTTTCAATCTAAGATCAAATCACTAGAGCAACGAGTTACAGTGCTGTCAAAAGAGAGAGACAGGCTACAAGCCAATGAGAAAAAACAAAAGACCACCGGTTCAATTGTCTTCAGAAATGTCAAAGCAGAAACGACCTTTGTCTATTCAAAGCTATCATGATCAAATCATTTTTATTACTACCCAGGTATGTATTTCAAAATCGATCTTGCTTTATGAGTTGGTTGAATTAATATAACCGATAGGGTTTTGTCTTCAATTAGCTCTGTTCGTTTTTAATAGACTCAAAATGACTCTGTTATTTTCAAAAATGATATCGTTATGAATCATATACAGAAGATTTGTTTGCTAAACTTGGACACAACTTTGATTTGGTTAATGCGATTTTATTGTTCTCAGAATAGTATAAACGATTGGTTTGTTCTTGATTCTATTTGGTTTTCTTTTGAAACAATTTTGTACGTTTGAATCAGGGTAGTCGATTGGGTTTGCTTTCGAATAGCTTTGTTTTTTTTTAATAAATTCAAAACAATCCTGTTGACATCGATTTACTAGAAACGATTTTGTTTCTTTTTAAATAAATATTTTTGTTTGGATTATGATTGCATTCGACTTGTATAAAAGATTGGTTTGCTAATATCATGTGGCTATGTTTTGATTGATACGATTTTGCATGTGATTGTGTCGGCCCCAAGATTTTTTGATTCATTCCTGTTTGATTTTATTTGCAAATGATTGTTGCGTGCCTTGACTTAGCATAATTACTTGTATGAGTTGGATTGGTGTCAAAGATAGATTTTATATGGCTCAGTTAGTTTTGATTTTGAAAAACAATTATGTTAAGATCAGATTGACATATTTTGTCTCTATTGAATTCGTATGAAAGAATTGGCTAAATCGATTATAGTTTGTTTTGAAATTGGTTCAAGAGATGATTTCATTGGTTCCCCAAATGTCAATCGATTTTGTATGTTCCGAATTGGTAGTAAAATTTGTTTGACAAATCTCACATATCCTGTAATCATTTGATTAATTCAATTACGATTTCATTTGTTTCAATTTGCATACAAGTTTTGATTTGTTGTGGTATGAATGATTCGCTTTGTTTTAAATTAGCAATTAAAGATTTTTTGAATAGGTAGGATATATTTTTGTTAGTTTTTCATTGATTTTAAAACGATTCTGTTTTCAAATTAGACCAGCTACAGAATCGCAAGATTCTTTATCTAGTCTTAAGATTTTGATTTTTGTTAATTTTATCAATAAAACATTATCTAAACTTATGTATTTTTGTCCACTCACAGGTACCTACGAATTTCATTGACACATTGGACATGCTGAAATAGTTTAGATATAGTTTTTAGTTGTTATTCATAAGCAAATAAATAGGGATTTGGGAGATTATTCCCAGATTTTTTGTAAACTGCTTTGATAATTCCCACAGGGATGTTTTACCCTGTGGTCTTTAAATACTTGTTATTTTTTTTGTAAAGAACCCATGATCACTATTGGGAGAACCAGACTATGGATTTATGATACAGACTGGGATGAAAGTTGATGTGTTGTAACAGCTTTAGCTTTCAATATATCAAACTTTTATTTGAAGTTTTATTCATATCAGTTTGCAATTAATTATCGACTACTTTAGCTATCATGATTCATTGCAGGTTGATGTGATTTTCTTTATGTGTTGTCCATATTTGATCTCTTTTATTTCAAAAAGTACAACATTTACTTTGTTTCAATTTAAGGAATTAAAGGTTTACCTTCTTCGTTAAATGAATCATTTTGTACAAATATTTGCAGACAGATTTATCTAAATGTGATGATTTGTAAATCATAAGATTGTTGTCCATTTTATGTTTTGTTTGTTCTATTATTCATATTTTAAAGAGCACTGTTGCTTCCTGTTTACAAGAGGCTTGTAGAGAATCTGGTGTGGGTTTCCTCCCATCGAACAACTGAATTGGATCCTTTACACAGGACAAATTGGAAAGCGTTATTACAGGTTAGTTTATTTGTGTTATTTAAGTAGTTTAGATAGATATATTAGTTCAGATTTATTCGTTAGGATTATTATTTTAATTGCCCATCTTAGTTAGTTTTCATTTTATTTCTTTCTCATAAAATTATAAAATCAAAAAAAAGTTTTGTTGTCACAGGATAGCTCACAAATGATTTTGGCAGTTTTTCATGTAAAATCTGAAATCTGTAAATATTGTACATTTGTGATTAAGATCTAATTTTGTTGATAGTTGAACATTTAATTTCATAGAATTATTATAGTATTAGACAGTAAATTGTATATATTTATTTCAGATTCGTTTATAGTTTGCTTTAATTATTGTTTTTCATTTAGATTAGTTCTTTTAGTTAGTTTTTGTTTTGTTTTCCTAGGACTTAGATCGGCCAACGGAGCCGCTAAACCCATCAGGGTGGATCATCCCAAATGGCTTGGGTTATTTAGACAACCCCGAACCGGATCCACTCTTCTAGTTGGCGAGCGTTCATTTTTTCCTGTCAACAAATGGCGCTAGAAGGAGGGCCTGGAACTTATTAATGGCACGAGGTGGTCGTAAGACTCCTCCACCACCTAACCGCTCACCTATAGTGACAAGAATTCATTCAAACGACAACATCGTCCCTCAAACATAAACCACATCAAATGATGATCTACGGATCATAGTTGAACCAGTAACCCCAAATCCTACAGGTGGTGATGTACAGGAGATTGACCGCCAATCTTTCTTAAGAACACATAGTGCCTTCGCACGTCTGAGACAACCAAATCGACCTTTGGACCAACCTTTGTATTACTCTGATATCAGAGAACAACTTGGAGGCACTAACCTTACGTTAAACCCTACAGATCCAATGCTCACCCCTGCTGCAGGAGGATCTGGGATACCACCCTCACCACCTCCATCACCTCCTTCTTCTTCTGGAGAAGACTCTTCTGATGAAGGCAGTACTCCTTCTCATCCTTCCACACCACCTACACCAATGGCCAACCAGAACAATCCTGTCAGACCCTGGCTTGACCAAGATGTTGTAGTTGTACCTGGGCCTCAGCATCCCTTACCCAAACATTCAGAGAAGTGGCTTCCCAAGTTTGACCCTGACTCTAAACAGATCGCCGAAGACCACATTAAAAAGTTCATGTTAGCGATTAGAATATGTAATGTCGAGCATGAAGACATAGTCTGTAGGTTGTTCCCCTATACTTTGAAGGGAAATTCCTCTACCTGGTACTTTTCCCAACAACCTCATACCATTGTGTCCTGGGAAAAGTTCGAATCCTACTTCCTTGAGAAGTTTGGTGACAATAAGTCCCTGGAAGTCCTAGTTATGGATCTTTCTAGCTTAAGAATGAACCCAAAAGAGAAAATTAAAGATTTTAATCAAAGATTCTTAACACTTAAGAACCGAATCCCTATCGATTCCATGCCTGTCGAGAATCTTATCATAGCATACTATACTAAAGCCTTGCATCAAAGTATATCCATTTGGGTAAAATGATCAAAGAAAGCTACGTTGTTAGAGGCCTTCCAGGAGGCCAGCCAGATTGAAAAAGACATACTTAGTCTAAAGGACACTACTAGAAATGAAACAAAAACTAGTTCTTCTTCCAAAAAGAAGATCGAAATCCTCCCTAGACATTCTCAAAACAAAACAGAACCTGAAAGCTCGGATTTAGAAAAATTAACTAAAGTTGTTCAAAAACTATCAAATCAAGTTATAGATTTGAAAATGACAGCTGAAGAAGCCTCTTCGAGCAAAGGGCCCTACAAACCCCCGTTCAGGAAGCCTTTTCCCACCAACCAACCTAGTCCAACTACTGAGGGCCTTAATCTAGAAAGTCTGCAATTTTCCCTTCAAACAATCCTAGAAGCCCAGGATAACTTGATGACTCCTGAGATTCCTGAGGAGGTTGTTGAACAAGAGAAAGTTCAAGAAAAAGAGAAATCTTCTCGGATAGTATTTTTCAGGCTAACTTCAAGACAGTACATCCCTACAATACTAGGAGTAAGACAACAAACAAACCTTCTTCCGAAAACACTATGACTTTGCCCCCAAAGAAATCTAAACTAGATGAGACTAAACAGAGTCATGTAAAACCCAATTTAGATTATGATTTAGTTGAATATCTAAAAAAGTTACAAGCCAACATTTCTATTTATGAATTGTTAAAATTTTTGTTTCTGCTACAAAAAGTGTTACAGAACATCTCAAAGAATAGCAAAAATGGTAATTCAAGCAGTAACAAGGTTGCACAGAACAAAGTTCCTCAGAAGACTTCCGCCAAGAATAATCCTGATCCTCACGATAAAGGAAGCCTTCTTATAAATAATGTAAATAATAAGTTAGCTTCAGATACTGCGAGTAAGAAGCCACAAGCTTCCACACTTAGTACTTGTAGAAATGTACCTCCATTTTTGTTAACTTTAGAAATATTTAATAGAAACATGCACAATTGTATGGTAGACTCAGGAGCATCATCCAATGTGATGCCATGGTCAGTGTGTCAAAAGATTAACGTTGAGGTTGAACCATCCTCTTTAAAAATCATACAACTTGATCGAACTAGTGTTAAGGTCATAGGAAAATTAAGAAATGTGCTTATAAGATTATCGTCTAACCCCAAAGTTCATCAAGTCATTGATATTATTGTTGTGGATATTCCAGAAGTGTATGGTCTGTTTTTAAGGAGGGACTAGTCAGAGCAACTACACGGCTATTTCACGACAGATTTTTCTCACCTGTGGCTTCCAGAGAATGAAAATCCCAACAAGATCAAGGTAAATCGTGAATGTTACCTAAAGTTCACGGTCACAGATTTGAATGATCCAAATGAGTCATTCACACCTTCTGCTGATTCACCCAAAATACAAGGGATGGATACCTTTTTTGGAAATTTCATCACCGAGACTTCAGCTATTACCAATCCAGAACAAAAATCTGAGATTGTAGCATACGTGCAGCTGGCATCCTCTACACAATGGTCTCATGCACCCGATAAAAATCAAATTTGGTCTTTTTATTTTGACGGGTCAAAGCCCAAAGAAGGATTAGGTGCAGGCTGCGTTATTATTGATCCCTCAGGTAAAAAAACCTTTATTGCATGTAGGTTAGAATTTGAATGTACTAATAACACAACAGAATATGAGGCTTTACTGCAGGGCCTCCGAAAAGCTTTAGACATGAACATTCAAAACTTGACTGTCTTTGGCGATTCCAAAATCGTGGTTAGACAGGTAAGAGATTCTATCCACTGTCTGTCTCTGCATCTTAAAAGCTACCAATCCGAGGTATGGAATTTAATGAATAAGTTTTCTTCTTTCAATATAAATTCTATTCCTATATTGAATAATTTTGAAGTTGATCTATTAGCTAACGTAGCTTCCAAACTCTTTCCTGCAGAAGGCTTGTCCCCAAATTCCTTCTCCGTCGAACTGTTGTTCAAACCATCTGTTCCCGACAACATTACGAATTGGAGAGTCTTCGGCGACGATCAACAGATCATTAGCTTCCTGCATATGGAGAAACCTTCCAAGGCGCGGTGATCGATGAATGCACTCACGATGAAAATTTACGCAATTTTACGGTAATACCAGATCCGAGAACTCCTGAATCTTCATCGGACATGGTAAATTTGATCCCTAAATCTGTAGTTAGATTAGAAAAGTTTTATGATCTTCAAGATAAATTTAAAAAATCGGTCAACTGTAAAACCAACAGTTCCTCTTTATCATATGAAAAAGTAAACATAGGAACTAATGACAATCCGCAGTGCATTAATCTAGGCTTGGGGTGTTTTGAACAAGAAAAAGCTACATTTATTAAATTGTTTAAAGAATTTAAAGATGTCTTTGCATGGACGTATGATGACCTTAAAAATTTTGAATCTAATATCATACAACACGTCATTCCTATGAAACCCCAAACCTTACCCTTTCAACAAAAATTAAGAAAAATGCACCCTAAGCTCGAACCGACCGTCAAAAAAGAATTAAATAAACTCCTGAATGCTAAGATAATTTTCCCTGTTAGGCACACTCAATGGGTTTCTAACCTTGTCCCTGTTCGGAAGAAAAGCGGGGAAATTCGGCTATGCGTCAATTTCTGAAACCTTAATAGAGCATCTGATAAAGACAACTACCCTGTCCCACCCATGGAATAGATCCTTCAACAGGTATCTGGTTCTGAGAGGCTATCTTTATTGGATGGTTTCTCAGGGTACAACCAAGTCCTGATGTCTCCTCCAGACCAACTTAAAACTACCTTTTGCAATCCATGGGGCACCTACGCTTATCGAAAAATGCCCTTTGGATTGATTAATGTCGATGCCACTTTCCAGAGAGCGATGGAAATCACTTTATGAGGCTTAATCAACCAGTCCTTCGTATTTTACTTAGATGATGTTACTGTATTTTCAAAAAACAAAACTGATCATCTAGCTCATTTAAGAGTCGTTCTACAGCGATGTCGTAAATATGGCATTTCCTTAAATCCTAAAAAATCCATTTTCGTAGTAGAACAAGGTAAAATCTTAGGATTCATTGTGTCAAGCAAAGGGATGATTATCGACCCTGAAAGGACACAAGTCATCTAGAAACTTCCTCCTCCCTCCTCCAAAAAGTCTATGCATTCTTTCTTAGGCTAGATAAACTTTGTCAGGAGATTCATCCCCAGTTTCTCCGAAATGGTCAGACCTTTAAAGAATTTAATTAAGAAAGATGAACAATATCATTGGGGACCCTTAAAAAATCAAGCTTTCAATTCAATAAAAAAGTCCATAATAGACACTCCTTCTCTCATGAGCCCCGACTTTTCCCAAGACTTCACGCTCTACACTTTTGCTTATGACCGCTCCTACGCTGTCGTCCTAACTCAAAAGAACACCGAAAACAATGAAGTACCCATTGCCTTTATGAGCCCTTATTTCAAAGGCGCGAAACTTAATTACCTAGAGGTAGATCAGTAAGCCTACGCTATTTTTAAATCATTCAAGCACTTCTGGTCTTATCTATTGAAATCTAGGATGAAAATTATTGTCCCTTACCCAGTCGTCAGGAATCTGTTAGTACAAAAGGAGTTAGGAGAAAAAAGGGAAAACTGGGTTACTTCCTTGCAAGAGTACGACATAGAAATTACCCCAGCTCAGATAGTAAGAGGCCAAGGGTTATGCAAGTTAGTCATTGACTCAGTAGTGGGACAACAAGAAGAGAATGATGGGTCAAACCTAGGACAACACAATCAAAACACAATCTGTTGTGCACAAAACTCTGTGAGTCCATGGTATGACGATATAAAATTCTATCTTGAACATGGGTCAGCCCCCTGTCACCTGGATCCCACTAAAATAAGAGCGTTAAGATTAAAATCTGCCTCATTTCAGTTGATTAACGATATTCTGTTTTGTCAAAATTTTGATGGAGTTCTAATGCGTTGTCTTGAGAAAGACGAAGCAGAAAAAGTCTTACTAGAATTGCATGCAGGAGAAGCTGGTGGGAATTTTGGTGGTGACACCACTGCCCATAAAGTTTTGAGAGTCGTTTATTACTGGCCCACACTTTTTAGATACACTCATGCCTTGTGTCGCAAGTGTATTATTTTTCAAAAAGCATATGGGTGGATACAGAAACCAGCCTTTCCTTTGCAACCTGTTTCAGTAGACTCCCCTTTTCAGCAGTGGGGCCTTGATATTATAGGTCCAATCAATCCGCCATCCTCGCAGCAGCATAATTTTATCATAACAACCACAGATTACTTCACTAGGTGGTCTGAAGTTGCCGCATTAAGAACTGACAATACCATTCAGGTAATTGCCTTCCTAAATTCAAACATTATTACTCGTTTTGGTATCCCTGACTGTTTAGTATTCGATAACGCTTCTTATTTTTATTCTCTTGAGATGAGCGAGTTCGCTCTAGAAAAAGGAATTAAATTGAAGTATTATGCTAGCTACTACCCCCAGAGCAATGGATTCGCAGAATCAACAAATAAGAATTTGATTAAAATCATCAAGAGAACGGTATCTGAGAATCACAAAAACTGGCATAACGCACTGTTAAATGCAATCTGGGCTGATAGGGTAACACCGAAAACTGTTGTAGGAAATTCTCCATTCTTCCTCGTCTATGGTAGGGAAGCAATTCTTCCACCACATATTCTTCTTCCCTCACTACAGCTATCACAGAAAATATAAGAAGAAGATTGCCCCCCTTTGGAAAATTGAATTAACACTTTAATGAAACTAGAAGAGGTAAGATATCAAGCTAAATGTAAGTTAGATCAGCATCAGCTAGTGGTCAAAACTTGGTTTGATTCTAACTTTGCCTCTGATAGGAACTTTGAAGTAGGTGATCTTGTCTTGAAATGGGACAAACCGCATGAGGGGAAGGGAGAGCACATGAAATTTCAAAACTTATGGCTTGGACCATTTTTAATTGCTGAGAAATTAGGTCCCTTCTCTTTTCGATTGCATAATCTAGAGGAATATCTTGACACCTATCCGGTGAATGGATAAGCTATGAAAAGATATTTCACTTGATGACAACCCTTTGTATACTATGTAAATACTTTTATTTTTTTTTCTTTTCTTTTTCTGTTTTGGTTTGGATTTTTCCCCTTGTGCTTATCAGTTTTTGCTTTTGGAAATACACATACCTACATTTCAAACTATTCAGAAAAAGAAAACAGAAAATTCTTTCACCAAAATGACCGCTAAAAAAATGTGTAAACATCAATTATATACTTCTGAAATTTATATCTGTGATTGAACAAAGACTATTGTTTGAAAGAAGTTAACTGATTTCGATCTGAGAAAAGTCTGTCACGATCATCTATTATCTTCTCACACTATCCCTGTTCCTTAAGGGAATAACTCAGAAGATGTCTCCCTGCCTCAGAAAGTTGGTTCTATAAATAAACCATCTCTAGATCTTAATGAAGGACAGTCCTAAAAAATTCCATTAAGGTCTGTAAAAAAATATGTCAAAATAAAGTAATTTTTAGCGTCACCCCGCTCGATCATATATCTTTAGAAAATTAAAACATAAAAGAGTTGTGGGAAGTTCTTGTAAACCCATCGAGATGCTGAACAAGTCTGCTAGCAGCGGGTAAATGCATGCATGATGCCAAGAAAACTTCGCTGGGGTACTGAACAGGCCCGCTGGCAGCGAAGCAATGTCGGGTATATGAAAATTCATAAATATGAAACCTCTTAACCTTAAAATGTCCTTTATTCTGATCTAGAACCTCTTGGCAGGATACGGATGTCAGAGTGTGTTAAATGGCAACCCTATCGAGGCTATGGATGCCTGCTGGCAACAGTGGCTCTGTCAACAGTATTGGGGATTTTATCTTTAATATCATGGCTCGCTTGTCTTAAGACTGTTACCAGTTTTCATCCTTTAAACACTGTTGGAGTATGTGATTAATGATGATGTTTAAACGATTTTCTAGTTGTTGTTTTTGAGTTAGAATTTTTCTCACTATCATAATCTGAATTTATTCTTTTGGCAGAGACAACTGCTTCTACCAGTGTGTTGCCATTGTTGGCAGCCATTTCACATTTTTATCCTATCTCTATAAGATGCCTACGCAAGTGTTTTGGAACCCTTGATTTTCATCGCAATCTTTGAATAGGACAACACTATTATGTGGCGCATTTGCACACCCACCTTTGTTCTCGTTTTCACGACTGCAAGCGTGAAAATGTTGATTTCGAAGTCACATTAAAATCACCACTGGATTATTATGGTCACTCTTGTCTAGGTGTTCATTGCATTTCCAATTTAATTATAGTCACACAGTCGGCAAGAAACCAAAAAATTTACTCATTTGGCATTCTTTTGTTTCTAATATGATTCCATTTTTATAAAATTGTGATGATATTATAATGACTGTCATTGAGTCCTTAATACATTGGTGGTTTGGTGTTCTATAGTCTTTCATTGATTTCATTGGCACATTGGTTTCATGAAAACACATTGACAATATGATTAGACCCTTGGCGCGATCATTTCATAAAACACATATTTGTTATGATCGAACCCTTGGTGTTGATTCCGAAACAATTCTTTTTGATTTTAAAACCATGCAAATACTATTGCTTGTGTAAAAGATTTGGGTCGACTCATCATAGTGTTCAATGGTTGTTTTATTGACATTGCAATAGTGATTTGATTCACCATATGTGTCATCGGTTTTACTTTGGATATGATTGTTTTGCATGGGCTGATCTATTTCCACCACCCTCGCACACTCGGGCATTAATGCCTCCCTCATATCCCAGGTTACCTCTGTTGGTCTCGGGGAAGTCCCTGAGCTATTCGATCCTGCGTTTTCCCTGTCCAAACCCTTGCCCATTCACTCGGCTCACGATGTGTCCTTTATTATGGCACTCATGGTGCACGTAGATCCCAATGGCAGTCAAACACTCCTACTATTCGACAATGCCCGTGAAGATTTGGAAAATAGTGACTGGTTGTTGTTTATCCAGAGATTTGAGGGTTTTAACCTTTCAGTTTCCCAACAATTTCCCCTTACCTTTGACGGATGCAGGGATAAGGTCAGAGATATATAGCTCGAGCTAAACGAGGAATTCATAATCTCAACTATAGGACTACCAGCCATAGGGAAAAGGTGGTTCAAAAACTCCAAAGTAGACGAGGTTCTGTGGTCGCTCCTTTTGACATCAAGGAAGATTGTAAGTTGTGATAGAGGTATGCCTCTTACTACCCTCAAACCTAGGTGGCACGATCTTTTGGCAATTGTTAAGCAGTTTGTGACCTATGAAGGTCGTTATGGCTTGGTATTTTTGTATCACTTTCGGTTGTTGATGAATTTTATAGGCTACCCTCTGAGTATGCCTCATTATCTTTTACAAAATCTGTACAAGATGTTCAAAATATTCAAGCGTGAGAAGGACAATAGCATCCTTTTCCATCACATCTTGATCAAACTTATTATCGTCCACCTTTTGAGCCTCAGTGGTGATAGTTGGCAAGCCTTCCTATCAAGGAATGGCTTTGCCACTCCCGAGTCTACTCAAGTCGACAAGGTTTTGGTTGCTGAAACTCTGGTTGGACCAGCCGTGCCACTTCATATCTTTCTACCCCCTGTCAAACCCTCGAATTTCCCTGACCTTCACCTACCCGATGCCATGGCCGACCCGTGTGTTAAAGATGATATTAAGACCACTAAGAAGCCTGTGAGGAATAAAGGTAAGGGTGATACTGGTATCAATAGTAAAGGGAAGAAAAATGCATGATGGATATCCAGATGTGCGAGGAACAAGCCCAAGCAAAATGTCGACCAAAAGCCAATAGTCTTGAGTGAGGACTCGGACTCTGATATTGAGTGTTTCCTAGCCGAGGAATATCCCTATTCTCATGCCCCATGCTCTACAGAACATATGACTATGTCTCCAACTTACCTGTGTGCCTCAAAAACGACCCTAACTACCTGGGAATTAAGCTTCACAATCAAACCCCTGGCAACTTGAAAGAACCCTCACCTGTATTGCCAAAGCTCGATTAGTCACTGTGTTCTCAATGTAATGCCTGGCTTGAACGTTATTACACCAATGTTCCCCTGTTGCAATCTAAGATCAAATTGTTAGAGGAACGAGTTACAGTGCTGTCAAAAGAGAGAGATAGGCTACAAGCCAACGAGAAAAAACAAAAGACCACCGGTTCAATTGTCTTCAGAAACGTCGAGGCAGGAACGACCTTTGTCAATTCAAAGCTATCATGATCAAATCATTTTTATTACTTCCTAGGTATGTATTTCAACATCGATCTTGTTTTATGAGTTGGTTGAATTAATATAATCGATTGGGTTTTGTCTTCAATTAGCTCTGTTCATTTTTAATAGACTCAAAACAACTTTTTTATTTTCAACAATGATATCGTTATGAATCATATACAGAAGATTTGTTTGCTAAACTCGGACATAACTGTGATTTGGTTAATGCGATTTTATTGTTCTCAGAATAGTATAAACGATTGGTTTGTTCTTGATTATGTTTGGTTTTCTTTTGAAACAATTTTGTACGTTTGAATCAGGGTAGTCGATTGGGTTTGCTTTCGAATAGTTTTGTTTTTTTTTAATAAATTCAAAACAATCCTGTTGACATCGATTTACCAGAAACGATTTTGTTTCCTTTTAAATAAATATTTTTGTTTGGATTATGATTGCATTCGACTTGTATAAAAGATTGGTTTGCTAATATCATGTGGCTATGTTTTGATTGATACGATTTTGCATATGATTGTGTCGACCCCAAACTTTTTCGATTCGTTCCTGTTTGATTTGATTTGCAAACGATTGTTGCGTTCCTTGAATTAGCATAATTACTTGTATGAGTTGGATTGGTATCAAAGATAGATTTGATACGGATCTGTTAGTTTTGATTTTGAAAAACAATTATGTTAAGATCGGATTGACATATTTTGTCTCTATTGAATTCGTATGAAAGACTTGGATAAATCGATAATGGTTTGTTTTGAAATTGGTTCAAGAGATGATTTCATTGGTTCCCTAACTGTCAATCGATTCTGTATGTTCCGAATTGGTAGTAAAAGTTGTTTGACAAATCTCACATATCCTGTCATCATTTGATTAATTCAATTACAATTTCATTTGTTTCAATTTGCATACAAGTTTTGATTTGTTGTGGTATGAATGATTCTCTTTGTTTTAAATTAGCAAATAAAGATTTGTTTAATAGGTAGGATATATTTTTGTTAGTTTTGCATTGATTTTAAAACGATTATGTTTTCAAATTAGACCAGCTACAGAATCACAAGATTCTGTAGCTAGTATTAAGATTTTTATTTTTGTTAATTTTATCAATAAAACATTATCTAAACTTCTGTATTTTTGTCTACTCACAGGTACCTACGAATTTCATTGACACATTGGACATCCTGCAACAGTTTAGATATAGTTTTCAGTTGTTACTCATAAGAAAATAAATAGGGATTTGGGAGATTATTCCCAGATTTTTTGTAAACGGCTTTGATAATTCACACAGGGATGCTTTACCCTGTGGTCTTTAAATACTTGTTATTTTTTTTTGTAAAGAACCCATGATCATTGTTTGGAGAAACAGACTATGGATTTATGATACAGACTGGGATGAAAGTTGATGTGTTGTAATAGTTTTAGCTTTCAATATATCAAACTTTTATTTCAAGTTTTATTCATATCGGTTTGCAATTAATTATCAACTACTTTAGCTATCATGATTCATTGCAGGTTGATGTGATTTGGTTTATGTGTTGTCCATATCTGATCTTTTTTATTTCAAAAAGTACAACATTTTCTTTGTTTCAATTTAAGGAATTAAAGGTTTACCTTCTTCGTTAAATGAATCATTTTGTACAAATCTTTGCACACAGATTTATCTAAATGCGATGATTTGTAAATCATAAGATTGTTGTCAATTTTATGTCTTGTTTGTTTTGTTATTGATATTTAAAAGAGCATTGTTGCTTCTTTCTTACAAGAGGCTTGCAGAGAATCTGGTGTGGGTTTCCTCCCATCGAACAATTGAACTGGATCCTTTACACAGGACAAATTGGAAAGCGTTATTACAGGTTAGTTTATTAGTGTTATTTAAGTAGTTTAGATAGATATATTAGTTCAGATTTACTAGTTAGGATTATTATTTTAATTGCCCAGCTTAGTTTTCATTTATTTATTTCTCATAAAATTATAAAATCAAAAAAAAGTTTTACTGTCACAGGATAGTTCACAAATGATTTTAGCAGTTTTTCATGTAAAATCTGTAATCTGTAAATATTGTACATTTGTGATTAAGATCTAATTTTGTTGATAGTTGTACATTTAATTTCATAGAATTATTATAGTATTAGAGAGTAAATTGTATATATTTATTTCAGATTCGTTTATAGTTTGGTTTAATTATTGTTTTTCATTTAGATTAGTTCTTTTAGTTCTTTTTTCTTTTGTTTTCCTAGGACTTAGATCGGCCAATGGAGCCGCTAAACCCATCAGGGTGGATCATCCCAAACAAATTGGGTTATTTAGACAACCCCAGACCGGATCCACTCTTCCATTTGGCGAGCATTCATTTTCACCTGTCAACACTTCCCAAGCACTCATACATCTTAGACAACTTAGTATTGTGATATTTTTTGGACACATGGGCATGTGTCGAGGCAGTGTTCTATTATGCAGAAGTACATGATTGTTCCCAATACAATACAATGTGAGTTTTTCACATCTACAAACCATGCCACGAATCAATCTAGAGCGTTGGATGCACTTGCTGATAGATTAGACCAGAAAACATTCAAAATAAATGAAACCCCACAAGGAACTAGAAGAGGCTAGGAAGGTGGGGTTGGAGGTGGATTTAGAGGAGGGAGAAATGAAGGAAGAGGGTCAAACCAATATTAAAATTTCATTGAACAAGTTCATTTGGAAAGAGACTTCCCTCACCCGAGATGACCATGGTGCTCTCATTGCAGGAATAATGGGAATACAAATGAAGATTGTCCATAACTTATTGCGAAATGGGAAGATCAGGTTCATCAATGAGGAGATAATATCATCAGATCATAATTAAAAATGGGAGTTGAGGGAAAACTACCTAATATTAACATCGTTACTCGTAGAGGAACTAAAATTGGGGTGGACGCATACATCAAACCCAAGATTTAGAAAGTTGTTCCCAAAGATGACAGGTATGACCCTGTGAAACAAAAGTTGTTTTTCAAAAATGAAATAGAAATATTTAAGAGAATCCCCACTCCAGAAATAATGGAGAATCCTCCTAAATTTTCCTCTCAGCCTAACCTTGCACAAGCCCTTACCTCAACACTGACACCTAGAAATTATGCAATTCCAAGAAGACACCCTGAGCATTCTCAAAGTGTAATCATTCTCTAGTTTCAATTGTTCTTTGATATCCTAAGGGATGACCAACTTACAGAGATGTTGCAAAGCACCCTATACCTAATATTGGGAAATGAGGGAACCCCAGAAGCCATAGTAAGGACCAACCTCCCTAAGAAGAATACCTAGATAATACAAAGAATAAAGGTGTGAACATAAAAATAATTTAGGTTAGAAGCCCAACTAGATGATTTTGAAATAAAAGACATCATGCTAGATTTGAGGTCAGATGTCAACATCCTACCCAAAAATACCTCATAAGCCTTGGGAAAACCTTAGTTAGTACATTCCCCCATCCAATTGAGAATGGAAAACCAGTACCGCATTTTCCCAATAGGAAGGTTGGAAAATGTGGAAATAGATGTTGTGGTAGTTAAGGCCACAAGTGATTTTGAGGTAATTGAAATAATGGGAGATAAGGATGCTTGCCCTGCTATGATCGGAATTGATTGGGCATATGAAAAATATGTTATCATTGATCTAAAGAGGTACACCATGACATTTGAAGTAGATGGGATAAAATTACTTTAGCCCTTAGATCCATGTCTAGGGCCTAGATATATTGAGCCAATGGACCACAATATGGAATCAGATGTTCTTGACCAATTATACATGATAATAGTAGGAGCAAGACCAGATTACAAAATCCCACTATAGATGGATTGGTAAGTTGGAGAAGCATATGGTCTACTGAAGAGGATTCAGAAGTAGAGTTTCATAGTTGGAAACAGGGTTCATATGAGTTAACTATCAGGGCAACGAGATGGATTGGAACAAAGGTGAGAGAACACACAACATATAATGGTACCTTAGAGGTATGAAGTTTTCTTACTAGCATGGAAGAGAAGATAACGGTGAATCAAAGGATTTTCTTTCTTGATGTGGCCTTGCAAGATACCCTTGCTTGATGGTGGGCCACCCATAAAGCCTTGATTATGAAGTGGGAAGACACAAAACAAGCCATCCGATGTCGATTCCAAAGTAGGGATTAGTTGAAAGAAGAGATGAATATATTTTTTCAAGATGCACAATTGTTTGATGGACTATCTAATCCTATAGTTCATATTGAACATTTCTTAGAGCAGTGGAGAGTTGCAAAAGTACCCTCTCACCTATGGGTTCGACTATTTCTCCATTTGTTTGGGACAATTCCAAAGGCCTGGTATATACATGAGGAGACCAGAAGACAAACAAGTTGTTGGCAGACCTTACAAGAAAAATTTTGTAAGGACTTCTCCTTTACAAGTAAGTACCTTGAGCTCAACGCAGTCCTTCCAAGAATCAAGGAAATGGTTTTTACTGACATTTGCAAAAGAGATCAATTTCAGTAGTGTGTGTTGACAATGTTCATTTCCTTTAGTTTAGTTTGGGTCTTGAAATTGATAAGATATATGCACCTTGCTATAAATTTGGGAAAGACCTAGAAAACCCTAATGACTTAAAAGATCTTAGAAAGTTAGACATTAAATAAACGCAAGGTAATAGATAAATTCAGGATACTATACCAATTCACACCTCTAGCTCCTATAACCATCCACTAAAGTTGTAGACAGTTAATATAGGGAGTGCATAGAATCCTAAGATAGCTTCTATAGGAGATTACTCAAATGATAAAACTATGAATGAAGTACACAACCTGTTGTGGGAATATGAGGACTTGTTCACGCAAACATTCTCAGAACTGAAGGGTATAAAAGGAACCATGGGAGAAATTAAAATTGAGTTGAAACCTGACTCAAGACCAATGAAGCATAGAACATACTGACTTAATCCTAGAATAAAAGATAAGGTCAAGAAATAAGTGGACAAAATGCTTGCGGCAAGACTTATTTTCCCAATTGAATAAGGAGAATGGATTAGCCCCATATTTATCCAGAGTAAGAAAGGCACAAAATAAATTTAGGTCTACGTGGACTATAGAAGTCTAAACTCTGCATGTGTGCATGATCTGTTTCCAAGACCTTCCAGTGACAAAGTGTTCGATCAAGTTGCAGGAAAAGAATCTTATTCATTTAAAAGCATATTTTCAGGATATCACCAAGTAAGAATCATAGAAAACTACATGAAGAATACTACATTCATAACTATATGGGGATCATTCACATACAACATGATGCCCTTTGGCTTGAATAATTCCCCTATGTTTGTTTCTCATATTTTGATAGAAACATTTCGAGAGTTCATCAATAAGTTTGTAGAAGTATATATGGATGATCGGATGGTGTACATTTTATTAAAATATCACATTGGGCTACTTCGATTAATGTTTGATAGATGTCATGAAATGAAGATATCTATGAATCGAAGGAAGTGTATTTTCTATGTACCTCATATAAATCTGTTAGTCCATATTGTATGCAGAGAAGGATTCTTGGTAGACCCATATAAAGTTGTGGTCATTCTGAACATGCCGCTACCTACAAGTGTTAAATTGTTGTGCTCCACACTGGGAGACATATGATATTACCACAGGTTCATCAGAGGATATGAAACTATCGTCACACCCCTTGAGAAATTACTGAAGAAGTACAAACTGTTTCGGTGGAAACTAGAATGTGACAAAGCATTTGGCATTCTCGAAGAAAAACTAAGTACTGCACCTATATTTATATTTTCCAATTGGGAAATTGAATTACATGTACATGTGGATGCATCAAGAATTTCCCTGGGAGCCATTTTAGCGCAACCAGGGGAAGGAAATATGTACCACCCTATCTACTTTTCCAGCAGAAAACTTTCACAAGATAAATGAAACTACACAACCATTGAAAGGGAAGGCTTATATATGGTTTATGCATTACAAAAGTTTATACACTACCTTTTAGGATCTCATTTCAAGTTTGTTACTGACCATTCAACATTGAAGTACCTAGTCAATAAACCAATGCTTGTAGAAATAATTTGCAGGTGGCTACTACTTTTTCAATAGTTTTCATTTGAAGTAATTATCAAACCAGGAAGATGCAATGTAGGTCCAGATCACCTTTCCAGGTTGGATTTAGGGGAAAGTGGTGGATCAGTGGATGATCATCTCCCATATGCGGACATGTTCCAACTTTAGGCTATCCTAGAGTATCTTAAAGACATTGTTGTCTTCCTCAGTACAGGGACATGCCCAAAAACTACTCCACAACCCAAAAGAAACATATGGTGGTTTGCGCAAAAACCTATCAATTGATTGCTGGACAACTTTACAAATTGGGACTCAACAACATCCTTAGGATATGTGTCTTGAAGCATGAAAGGAAATATATCCTATGGGAATGCAACAGTGGAGTTTCAGGAGGACTTGTTGGAAGTAAAGCTATTGCACAAAAGGTACTTCAAGCTAGATTATGGTGGGTTACATTATTTAAATATGATAAGGAGTATGCTAGATCTTGCAACATCTTCCAAAGAGTAGGAAATCCATCACGTAGAGATGAATTACCTCTTCCACCAGTCAGGGCACTTCAGGAATTTGAGAAGTGGTTTCTTGATTTTATTGGACTGACCAACCCCCTGGATAAGCACTCAAATTCCAGATACATCATTACCGCAATTGATTACCTCACAAGATGAGATGAAGAAAATTTATTTCAATATTGTTTGACAAATACAACTGCTAAATTTATCTTTGAGAATGTTATCACTCGGTTTGGATATCCTAGAAGTTTGACTAGTGATCAAGGTAGCCACTTTATTAGTAGCACAATTGCAACATTGACAACAAAATTCCATATACAACACCATAAGAGCAGTCCCTACCATCTACAAGCTAATTGTATAGTGGAGGAATTAAATAAACTTATGGAAAGAGGATTGAAAAAGGTATGTTTCAAAAATAGGGAAGATCGGGATGATAGAGTTCCAATATCCTTGTGGGCTTACATGACTACCACGAAGAAGCTACACAGGTATACTCTGTTTCAGTTGGTTTATGGGAAATACTCTATGTACCTGCATTATTTATTTCCCATTGTCTCTATATAGCATGGGATGTACACATGACAGATGATGAATCTGTTGCACAAAGCATTTCATACTTACAAGAGCTTGAGGAAGCGATGTTTCTAACATATTTTTATCAAATAATTGAGAAAGATAGACAAAAATATTGCCATGACAGGCATGTTAAGTCCAAAACATTTGTGCAATGGGATAAGGTACTCCTCTATGACAACCAATATAAGAAACATCTAGGAAAGTTGTGCATGCGTTGGTTGGGTCCATTCATAGTTGTGGAAATCCGACACTCTGGCACAGTCAGGATAACGCAACTGGATGGTATCCTTCGAATGGGATGGGTGAAATATGCCCACATGAAACCCTATATTTCTCATGATTGATCCAAAGGATTGTTTCTCAAGTCCAAAGGTGTTGGATCATGTTGTCATTGATGCCAATGGTTTGATTACTTGGGAGATTGTTGGATCATATGTCATTGATGTAAATGGTTTGGTTTGATTGATGTCATTGGTTGATGTCAAGTAATTGATTGATATGATTCCCTTGA
>ML806284.1:67805-106047 GCA_009831015.1 Picea engelmannii
GGTTGAATGCACTTGTTTATGGTACAGGTTGATTACAGGTTGTTTGGCACAGGTTGGTGCATGGTTGATGCTCTTGTTTATGGTACAGATTGATATCTGTTGAGGATTGTTGCCTCATATCAGTTGGTGCTGAGAATGAAAGATGAGTATTTCATATAGAGCTAGTGCTCTTGTAGAGTTGTACTCTATTCAGTTGTTGCTGATAAACCCCAAGGATTGTAGTCCGTAATAAAAAGAAAATTGTACATACATCTTGTGTTATTTGTGTTCATTGTGGTGATGACTCGTTGATGATATATTGTTGATATATGTTGTTGATATGTGCTCACATCTAACTGGTTATAAATGACAACAATGGGTAATGAATAAATGTTGAATGCAAATTGATGAGTTTTTGTGCAAGAGGGAAGTTTTGGGTAAAAGATCCCCACACTCATTCACCCCCCCCTCTAAGTGTGGTAGGTGTGTCCAACAAAAGGAGCATGTACAGTAGTTGGATTTTGATTTCCTGTCATTTCTTTAATTCAGTTAATAATGTCAGAGTGTGCATTGTTGCATTGCAACATATATATTTTTTTCCCTTCATTCTAAGCCTTTGTTTCATGCATAATGGATTACTCAACCGCATAGGATCTGAAGAGCCACCATTACATTAAATGAAGTCATTAAATATGAATGGGACCCCATTTTGGTTGGAGGGGAGGAAAATCCAAACTATATCATAGCCCATGTGTCACATGCATCCTGTCTTGTTATACGCTTTATGGTAGCTATAGTAACCCATCATAAATTTGAGTTAATCCATAAAGCCGTGATACACAAATATTCCATTGGTATCCTCGTTAGGATCCTAAACTGTTAAAACGGTAATCCATCATCTCGACCACGTCCCTGTCATCTCAGTCATTAAAGGCCAGGATCACCCTATAGATCTTACCCCATTATCAGTCCCATCAGACACCTCATAATGAGATTGCATTTATGATTTGATAATGACTGTCCTTAGGAGTAATTAAAGAGATCTTCAATTATCCCACATATTATATTTTTTGAATTCATGAGTGAGACTCATTGCTTCCATTAGTTATCTTTTGTCTTATGTTATCTACACTATTGTCTAGCTTGTGAGATCTCTTTCTCCCTAGTTCTGACCCCGAGCACCTACTCAGTCTGTCTATGTTTTCTAAGAAATCTAGAGCCAACATTCTATAGAGAAACATGAGGCCAAACCTTAGCTCCAAAATATGGAATTCCATACGAGCCGTGTGATCCCCAGATCGAGATCATGGGTGATGTCAAGGGAAAGGTCGAGCAAGTAAAACTCCTTGACCTCGACCTGATGGACCAAGTATTTTTCTCGTAGATGAATATCAATGTATTTTGGGACTTGGATTCAGATGCAACGAGAGGCATACAATTCATTTTAAATCAATACTTCATCAACCTATTCAATTCAACCATCATGAAACTCAGGGATCTACTAGTTTTCAGAACCACTGGTGAGGTTGCATGTTGCACTAAGTTTTTTATCATTCAGGTGCATGACAAGAGCTTATAGATAGATAGGATTTATCCAATTCATGCTAAGGATATCCACCATCTCACCGGACTATACCTCGAAGGTGAGGACATCTCAAAAGGATTCCAAGGCCCAAGCAATCATGGGAAGAAGAAGGGAGAAGTCAGCCTGTATGAGAAAATTCATACCCAGAGAGACGGTCTAGAAAACCTTCTACATGATCGCTAGAAAGGTTTTGCGCTTGTACTACAAGGGATAATTCACCTGAGATGCCCTTTTTGTAACTAACTTCTGCATAAATTGAGTTCTGTTCAACTGGTGCAACTACCTACTAGAGGAAATCCTAGTTTCATGTGAAGAGGCTCAAGAGAAAGGAAGAACATTTACATACGACTACTTGTTAGTCATTTTCGCGATGGGGAAGTGAACATCACCCACATGAAGACAATTTTCCCCTGTAGACAAGGGTCACCTAGCCAATATGTTTGAGCCCTGGCACACAAGATCGGACTCCAAGAATATGGATTTCAACAATGCAGCATTCCTGAAGTGGTACAACCAACTTATTGATGCAACTTAGCAGTTGTGCATACCACAGGAACTGTTAAATCTCAACAATTGAAACAATGCATTCAGGCTAAATCAACACTACACATTTGTTTTTTTGAGGCATGTGAATTCTAAGGAATTCCATACGAGGTCGTTATCCTTATACCCTTATGAATAAGCCTTTGATAAGGAATTCATGTCATGGCTAGGTGTTAAGTTCAAACCACACAAGTCTGGTATGCATTATCTCTTGCCACCAAATATCCTCAAGAAAAAGGGGCATGAAGAAGGAGTAGGGCCAAGTTCTTCCCCAACACCAAAGAAGTCAAAGATCCAAATGTCGACGGACTCACAGGATGAGGAACCTCTGGAGTGAAAGTTGAAGAAATTTCCTATGTTTCCAAAGCTCCCAGAACATGCTTTTTTATGACGTAAATATTTTAATGAGATTCTTGTCACTTCCTTCATAGGGTATCCCTCAATCAAGAAACCTTGAACAAGTATTTATCCTATGAATATATTGAACCCACAACCAATATCCTTTGTTGTACCTCATACTAGAGAAGTCACTCAAGCTTCCTAGACTATGATTAACATCACAGTTGATCCTAAGCCAGACACCACTTCCTACACAACCATCATCATTGATCAAGATCCATCACCACCACAAGATCGATCGCCACCACAAGACACCACCATTCCATCCCAACCCATTTCTCTCGAGCCCATGTATCTAGATCTCTCTGACCCTTCCGAGAATATAGCATAACCTACTACCCTGAACACCGAATCCTTGAGCCAAACAGTTGCTCCGTCGATAGCCATTTTGGGCACTCTTCCATCAACATAGAGTCAAAAAAAAGAAATTTTACCACTTTATCCAACAATGCAAGTTCCAGGCACCCACAATACCCTCTCAACAGTCAATGTTGAGATTCCCATCAGTAGAAACGAGACTCCAGAAGTTTTGTTACAAACAAGGGAAGGAGCACATCCAGTTCAAAAAGAACCCCAAACCACATCAGGGCAGAGCACAACATCCTTGAAATAATAAGTGGAGCCAATACTCCAGAATCCACAAAGATACGCAAAAGTGTTGCATCTTTTCCTGGAAAAGAAAAGTGTTTTCCCTTTACTTCCAATGGCTCTGAACACTAGACTTTCACATCAACTACAAGGTCCATCCCCAAGGAAATAATAGGTGGATACACCATCCCAACATTCAATGGCTAGTGGAATACCACTACAAGTCTGAATACCCCTGGATTCTGCTCCTTCATCAGGTGATCTTGCTCAATTACCGACAATGCATCTGGTGGGAATAATTAGAGCCTCGACTAATAAATTGGGGAAGAGGATCCACCATCCCCAATGATAAGATGATTTCTAGAAACACGAAGGAATCCTTGCACAAGAACAACAAATGTAGTGGGAATATTCAAATATTCAGGAAGAACAAAAGGTAGAAAAGGTAAAGGAAAAAATAAAAAAGGCCTGGAAAACGGTTAGAAAGACAACACCTCAGCTGCCAAAATCAATTGAAACAAGAGATCCTATAGAGTAGATCGAATTACTTTAGGTATCTTAGTCAAAGCTGGCAGAAAGAGAAAAAAATTTCTAAGCACAGTTGTGGGACAGTAAGCGAGAATAAGAACGGTAACCCAGGAAGATACAAGATAAAATGAAGAAAATCATTTTGTAAGGAAACAATGCAAGAGAAACATTGCATAAAAGGACTGCATAATGCAAAAAAATATCCAAAGAGGTTAGCGATTGGATGGGAATCATTTCAAGGCGCAACCAAACATTGGAAGACTTGTGCATGAAGATCCAATTGCTCAACGAAGAAGAATCCAATGCCTTATATCCATTGGAACAACAAGAGAAATTTGACAAGATCCAGGAAGAGGACAACGATCTCAATGCACTATATCAAGCTCAAATTGTGGATAAGAAAGAAGTATGAGAGTTTTGACCTATAGTCTAGACAACTTACATACAGATGCATCAAGTGGATTCCATAGCTGATTTAGAATGGAACTCTTTAATTGCGTCCAAGCTAAAAGAATTCATCATAGACGCCACCCAACAGTTTGTTTATGAAGCTTCACTACTTTCCAAGAAGTGGCAGGACAAAGTGGACAACTACCAAGATGTCAAGAAGAGAACCCTCGAACTAGTACCTCAGTTGTGACCTTTGTTTGAAGAAGATAAAGAAGAATCAGTCCAAGATGGAAATGGATGCAACCTCGAACTAAAGGAAAGAAAGAACAACAAGCCAACCAAGAGACCATGAAATATCTAAAGACTTGAATTGGGGTGATTCAAGGATTGTGGTCGAAGCCTATTGATCCCTTCATTTTGATGAATAGAAGTTGTGTATTTCATATTGCAACTTCATTTTGGAGAACATAAGTTGAACAAGTTGTTAAGGAGAGGGACAACGGAATAAGGAAGGAGACAAAAATCGGTTGGAAGGACAACGCAACATCAATTTTCAGGAAAGAAGTTGCAATACTCTTGGGTTCTGAACCAACAAACCTAAATATCAGATTATATATATGAGACTAATATGATTGTAAAAGGGTTGTTGGGATGGATTGTTGTTGTTAGTGTTTCTAGGGTTCTTGGTATGGGATTGGTAGTGTTATTGTTGTTTCTAGTATTGATGTTGTGGTGACAGTCACTTTTTTAATGGTCCATATTGTTATCATAGATGGGTTTTGGAGTTCTGGGTAAGAACTAGACTACCTATGTATCATATTTTTGTATCAATGTATATGGAGAGGAGAAAGAGAATGTAAAATTGTTGCATAGTCGTTGAAGAGAATCCTCTGATTACTTTTGTATAAAAAATGAGTTGTGAGAAGAACCTAATATGTTAATATAATTGGAGGCCCAAATTTTGACTATATATCATATGTATTTAGTCTTCTGAATGTGTTGAATGTTTCTTTGTATTATATCTGTGTCTTCTATGCTTAATTGTTAATAGCTTCCTTATGAATGGAAATGCAACTCTGTTATCTTTATTCTTAGTTAGGAAACATTCATAATTTCTACTGGTTTAATATATATTGTGAAAGACTAATATGAATCTTGATAACTTATAGGTTTGTATGATTATTCTCCTTACCTATCCCTCTCTTTCTTGTCTCAGTTTCACTTCATATGAGACTTCTTCCCTCTCAGGAAGATGAAAATTCCATCTCTCTAGACTACTTTGGTACCTTTTTTTGGTAACTTCAGAAGGACCCTAGTCTGATCACATTTCATGCCAACAAATCCAAACCCAAAGAAAGGTAATTATAGTCATGATTTGATTTCCATTAACTTCTCTCTTGACGGTTGGATTGTAGATTCAGGTGCATCACACCACATGGCATCCAAAAAGACATTCTACTCTTCATTGGACACATGCAAAGGTCATCCTATTCTGATGGGGTATGACTCTCCAGTCGATGTCACTGAAAAAGGGATAGTTCAACTCACAAATGGGAGATTTAAGAATGTGTTACATGTTCCCAAACTCTCCATCAATATTCTCTACGTCTATAAGATGAAAATTTTTGACACCAAAAAGAGACTAATATTCACACTTGATGAAGTGTATATCTATGACATGAAAACCAATTCCAAAGTTTCTACTAGTGAGGTAAATCACCAATCCAGGCCCTGTACATTTTATGAATTTATTGAACCAGATTCTACATTATTGCTTATGCATGTTGATGAAAGCAGTAGGATATGGCATGAATGGTTTGGGAATTTAAATTTCAGATATATGCAACAAATCATAAAGTATGGAATGGTTGAAGGTCTACTGGACACACACTTCTCCAAAGGAATTTGTGAGGGATGTGTACTTGCAAAACACCCTCAAGAGAAATTCGACAAAGGAAAGACTTAGAACGCTTCCTCTCCTTTGGATATGATCCACAACAATCTCATGGGACCTTTTCTACATCCATCAATCAGTAAATCAGGGTACGTGCTCATTTTTTTTTATTATTTCTCATGCCATACTTGGAATTTATTTTTGAGGAAAAACTATGAGGTCTTTCAACACCTCAAATATTTCAAAGCACTTGTTGAGACAAAGTAATGAAATAATATTAAATTCATCCAAACAGATAATGGGGGGGAGTATGTCAATCATGGGATACAAAATCTTTATCTTTAGGCCGAGATTCATTTGTAGCACAACGTTCCTTATACTCCGCATCAAAACAAAGTTTTTGGGTGGAAAAATAGATCCCTGAGAGAAATGGCATCTTGCATGTTGCATACAAAGTCACTTCCATAGATATTATGGGTTGAAGCATTTAATTGTGAAACTTATATACAAAATATATCTCCCCATAGAGATATCAAGGATAATACCCCATTCAAGGCATGGAGAGGCCTCAAACCATAAGTGACCCACTTTCATATATTTGTTTCTCATGTATAGGCTAGGATTCCCTATGAGAAGAGGAAGGCACTTGATCCACAAAGTACATAGTGTATTTTTGTTGGATACACCGACTATGTGAAGGGATATAGACTCATTGATCCCTCTACAGACCAGCTCATTATTGATCATAGTGTCCAACTCGAGGAAAGTATCTCGCATGCACCTCAGGAGCCACATGCATACACTTTTGTTCTTCCACCTGTCAGAGATGATGAGCATGCACATGTCAAATCTTATTCAAATGAGAGTTATGATTCAAAGGATTCAACTGATTTATATACCGATTCAATACACTCATCTGTAGAGTCAGTTCATGCAAATGTAGATGTAGAGCTAGAGCCAAGGCCCAAGTGGTCCAAGAATACACTTCAGGATGTAGGAGATCTTGTTGGGGAACCAACTGATACTAGGAGGACTCGATATGATTTCAAGGAGCCTCCTCTTTCACTCACTACCACTAAACTGATGCCAAACATGCATATTTTCTTGGTTTAGTGCTCATATCCAGAGTCCTATGTCGAGGCTACTGGGAATCCCTTTTGGGAATCCGCCATGTAGGAGGAGTAAAAATCCCTCCTCAGGACCCAAATTTGGGATCTAGTTCCCCTTCCTTCAGGAAGGAAACTTATAAGGTGCATATGTGTCTACAGGACCAAGAGTGCAACAAATGGACATGTTAGCAGATACAAAGCCGAGCTAGTTTCCAAAGGCTTTCAGTAGGTGCATGATATTGATTATGATGAGAGATTTTCTCCAGTAGCGAATATGGATTCCATACATTTGTCACTTTCCATTACGACAACCAAGGGATTGGAATTGCATCAGATGGACGTGGAGAATTCATTTATTCACTAAGATATATTTGAGGATATCTACATGGATCATCCCCATGACTTCATGTAGGATTCATATTTCGTATGTAGACTAAAGAAGTCACTTTATGGACTCAAGCAGGCCCCAAGGGCATGGTATTCCAAGATCGAATCCTACCTATTTTCATAGAAGTTTGTATGTTGTAAGTTAGACCTCGACGTTTACATTATCAAGACGACTAATTCAATTATACTCCTATTTCTATATGTTGATGATTTGTTGATCACTTGTTTATCGAATTCAATGATTGGAGGATTATGCATGATAGGTTCTTGATTACAGAAATGGTTCCACTACATTTACTCCTTGGTATCGATATCAGTCAGGATCCATTTGGCATCAAACTATCTCATGCCATGTATGCACAAGATCTCCTTAAGAGATTCCACATGACAAACTGCAAGTATTCCATGACTCTTTTCCTATCAGGATTCAAACTTGAGGATGGAATGGACACTCCATTGGTGGAAAACACAATGTACAGATAGCTAGTGGGGAGCTTGTTTTATCTCACACACTCTAAACTAGACCTCTCTTATGTAATTGGATTAGTCTCTTAGTTCATGCAAGAGACACATGAGCTACATTGGAAGGATACAAAGTGTATCCTTAGATATTTATATGGAACCATCATATTTCAAATTCTCTTTGCATCAGACTCTGCATCGCACCTCATCGAGTTCACTGATTTTGACTGGGTTGGTGACAACATTGATCGCAAGTCCACATATGGTTACTCACTCAGTTTTCGTTCGAGACCCATATATTGGTCGAGCAAGAAGCATGATACTATTTCTCTATATTCATCCAAGGTAGAGTACAAAGGGGTAGTTAACATAACCATTCAGGCTATGTGGCTATAACATTTTCTTACTAATTTGGGCATTCGATTTCACCAGTCGATCACCATATTGTGTGACAAACAGAGCACTATAAAGTTCTGTAGAGATTTAGTTCAGAGCCAGTGCACAAAGCACGTCGAGATCCACATAAATTACATCCGAGACTTAGTAAACAAGGGGATCGTCGACCTATAGTTCTGTCCTTCAGAAGAACAAACTATAGACATCTTCACCAATACCTTCACTGAGAAGAAGTTCCATTCTTCGCGCAGTCGTCTTGGAGTGAGGGACATATTTTCCTTGAAATTTTTAGTTCTTTTTTGATACATTGTACCTTGAGAGGGGGGGGGGGCTTTCCCATGATATTTTCCCTCTTTCTTTGTTTATTTCAATGTGTCTTTTGTATTTGGGTACCTAACATGGCCTTGTTTCCAGGACCCACTTTTTATTTTCATCATAGTGATGTTCAGAGGGGGTGTTGAAGATACTTCACACACATGTAGGATTTCATTTTCCAAATTTTTTTCCCTATGTTTATTAGTCATTATTAAGTTTCTTATAGTTTAGGAAGAATATTACTTTTCCTACATTCTAGGAGAAAATTCTCTTCAGTTCACACTTCAGTTGGATCAATTGAGTGGAGTATTAATTCCACATCAGTTTCATCACCATGTGTCATTGGGATCATCATTACCAATGCACATTGTCCTTGGGATTATCACCAGACTAGTGAATTACCCACACTTCACCCTATTTCAATCAATTAACTGAAGACTGAGAGGCTAGTTAACTCAGACTAGGTGGAAGTTAACTCTTGTAACTGTCATTGTGTTTCCAAATCACTCTAGACCACCATTATGACACATTTTATTTTTTTACAATGTGCATTAATAGATTTATATAGAGTATGTCATGTGTAATTTATCATTCATTCATTCAATTACTACAATTCTTTGATTCTCTCTCTCTCTCTCTCTCTCTCTCTCTCTCTCTCTCTCTCTCTCTCTCGTTTCCATATTTTTTCATTTTTTCTGCAAACTGCATGTGTCCTTTGCTAGCTAGATCTTATATGTGCAGGTTCATTCACATTTACAAGGAGTTATTTAAGGTCAACTTGGTCTAATGTATCATTAGGTAAAAGTGTATTTATTAGTATGTTTGTTTTGAACGCATTAGTATGAATTTGTAGTTAGGAAATCCAATGGTCATGATATGTTCCCGACATAGAGTGATCTGACAAATCATATTCTCCTTGATATTAATGGCTACATTGATTCATGGATTAACACTTGATTTGTCCATGATCTCTATTTAAAGATCAGGGAGGGTCCTTTTCCAATGATCGATTGTGAAAATCTCTCTTGTAAATATCTATGTAATATTTTTCTTTTGCATTAATAAATTGCTCCAATTTGCCACGTTGGTTCTGGACATGGATGTTTTCCCATAGGGGTTTTACCACATGAAAACATTGATGTGTTGATATTTGATCTAGTTGTGTTAGAAATTACTAAAGGTGTTCATCCTTTATTGGACTACATGTGTTGTCAAACATTAAACACATACAATATTAATGAAGTGAAGAGAGAAAATAGGTTATAATTAAAGGAATTGAGAGATGATGAATAAATTTATGTGTTAATAAAGGCTCGTGATGATCTAAATAAATTATTAAATAAAATACTTAATCAAATTCTAGGGAAAAAATTGTTTAATCGATGCCAAGCATCAAATATGGGATGAGATCACAGATAAAATGTAGGGTTTCAGATCACATTTGGATCAATTCTGATACTATTAAATTTCTATAATATCTAATGCATAGGTTCAGATCAACAAGTTATTTCTTGATATATCATCAAAGGTAGAGGAAAGTGAAAAAATTATTTAATTCATTAATTGATTATCAAATAATTATTTGGAATCCACGAGAGTAAAGGATTGAACTAATATTATTATAAATGTAAGAAGTTTAAGTGAAAAGAAAGATTTAATTTTATCTTTCCAACACAAAATCATTGAAGTCATGGAAGTGGCAAGGGAATTTAAGGATCGATATTTGCCTATTCATAAGTATGGTTTTCCTTTCTCTTGGAAACATGACATATGGATGTACTTAGAACATATTTATGACATTTATTTGAAATCTTTTCATGATCATCAGTATTATATTGATCAATATGAAAATATTTTGTCTAGGACAAAAATCATTACTTCTTTTCTTTGTTGCTTTTCATCATTGGTGCTCATCAATGACATATATCAAATGCAACCACATGTTCCTTTTTATTTTCTTACACAAATTGAGATTAGTTATAGGAAAGTGCCCAAGCATATTATTCCTTTGGGAATGGAATGCAACATAATAGTTTGATACAAATTCAAAAATATATTATTAACTGATCATGAGCATCAAGAGAAAGAGTTGGAAGTGAAGGAAAAATATGATATCCAACCAAAACATAAAGACAGGCTATCAAAGGACAAGGTATTCATAACCAATGAAAATAAGTGAACATCTTCAGTAAGAAAGAAGATATCATCTAAAGGGAAACTAAAATTTTAGATACTATATTAAAGTGATAAATGGAAGAATATTCACTAAGTGAGTTAAACGAGTTATAAATTCAATATGATTTTAATTCACATAGGAGATAGTTATAAGAATGGTTAGGGATAGATTTATTTTATGTATGAAATTCATAAAATTATTTGATAATAACTCACTCTGATGAGAATTTTTAATTTACTTTGAAGTTACTTATGATAACAGTAAAGATTAAGAAACTTTAGATAGATTCATCACTAACTCTAAATAGTTAGCTCCTTTTGTTTAGTCTTGAAATTGTTTAATCTAGGTGGGTATCAATATCAATTTTCACATGAAAATCTATGTGACTAATTTCATATCTAAAATTTACTTCCTAGTGATCTAATAGTAAAACCCTAGTTGTTATCATTAAACAACTTTACATGGAAATTATTGACATAAAAAATATGCAATGGAAACAAAAATATCAAAGGTGAATCATTAATACACATACGACACAATTTCAGTTTTGTAATATTGTTATCATCAGAAATACTAAGGGAAAAACCATCCTTCACATCCAATACAATATCACCGAAATATGAGGACAACTATATCCTCCAAAGTCACCAAAACTGAGAAAAAAATTGTTCTCCAATAATTATACAATCAGAAAACTAAACCTCAACAATATTCTTGAAATATACTCTGCCCACAAATATGTTGTAGACTACCTAAATGGCCTATTGACATCCCTTCTTATCCTATACATATATGTACCTTCCCACACAATCAAATGCGCAATTAAACTTATTGGAATCCCATGTACATATGTTTTTTTAACTAATATAAACCTCATATACCCTATACATAATTCATCCTTCTGCGACCCGTGTATATACACCCTTCATCATCCTGGAAACCATATATTGTACAAAAAATTCACTCCACATGTGTGACCTTTTTTTCTTCTCTCTTCAGGGCCATATTTTCCACTTTGGAAAATTACCTTTTGTTGAGATCACGAATCCTCCTTGACACAAGTGAAGAACCACTTATACCAACTCCATCATTCCATAATATTAACCTAATGTCTCAATGACATATCTCCTTTATATAGGAGTCCAATTCGTAAGTTTAGGAGCCCTTCATAAACTCAACAATTAATTATAATATTTTAATACTCTTTCTGGGTGTGGTACACCCACACAAACTCACAAATTCAATCAACTTTCCCATGAGGTGCTAGCCTAATTTCTAGGCCAATTTCACTAAAATGAAAGTCAAAATTTGGTGCCAACGAAAATTCCCACATGCCTGGCACCTTGGCCTTTAGTGGGAAACTACAAAAATTATCACTGAATATTAGCAAGGGATTTATCTCATCCTCCAACATATGGATGCACCACCACCACACATAGTATATATATCTTTGAATATACCACCTCATCTATACTTCGATAGTCCAAATTGGATACTCCCTCTACAACTATGGAAAATGGGTATGTGAACTTTGTCACTGGAATAAGTCATGTTGTCAAGTATGTATAACTATATGCATCATTTGTCACCAAAGAAAAACATATTTTCTAGTCTTTCTAACTAGAAACATCCTCGGTTACTGAGGAAAAATCAGTCTGACTGGTCACATCCTTGGTAACTAAGTAAAAATCAGTCTAATTTGTTGCATCCATGGTCACTGAGGATAATCCTACTATCTGATATGCATCATTGGATAGTCCCTCTATGATTGAATCAAATCTCATTCCTAAATATATTCTTCATCTATAATTGTAGAAACACCTATTCAATGAACATGATCCTCCATGGAAGGTACACATCTCTTAGAAGCCTCATGATTTTGCATCTTATGTCTGACTTCCTCAATCCATGAAACCTATATATCGATCATAGAATATGTATATATCCCATATAAACCTAAGGGGGGAATACATCTGGTTGACCATCTCTCCCTCTGATCCAACTAACGTCCCCTAAGATCAAGATCACTCTAAGATTGCATGTTTCTTATAGAACATGACTCTCTCTGAGTATACACAACCTATGGGGCCATATTATTTCTATTCCATATCCTCTGCATACTCCCAACATGATTCTCCTCCCTCTTGTATCCTGGTGGATAATTCCCTATGAATTATGGCTCCTTATGAGTTGGTACTATTGGTGAGGCCACCTTCCTCACAACTCGTCAAGCTACCTGCCCCCTCTGAACTTGTGCTATTGGTGGGGAAACTTACCTCACCACTAGTGGAGCCACCTTCTCCTCCTCATCTATCTCTATGCTCCTATTGGCCACAATACTCATAGGCTAGACCCTCAACATATATATTTTCCCCTCCCTAACTCCAAGAACCAATGTTTTCCTGAAGCTAGAACATCTTGGCATAAGAAGTACCTATACATATAGAAAACAAAAAAGGATATCCCTTTCTGTCAATATAATATACAGAGAGGGAAATCCTCCTGATTTTTAGCACTGACAATACATTTGACACCCTTAGTATCTCTCCTAACTCCAATCGAAACGATACTTTACTAGATCCTCATACTGAATGCTTGGATCATTTACCAAGATCCACACATAAGTTTGAGCCAATCTCTGTGAGAGTGTCAAACAACTCTCATGCACCTTTCATATACAAATATTGTATGTTATCCACCTATAGCATACCCAACATCCAACTTCTAGGCTATGCCACATGGAAAAAAAATCGAACTGTATACATTTTTTAAACATACAAATACTATGAAAATACACAGATTTATACATAATAATAATAGAATTACACATGTATCATACACAGGAAAAACCCATAAAAAAATGCATAAATAATTATGCAACATGTAATTTTACATAGAACTGACACTTACCTTTGATAAAAATATCATCAAAAGTGTGTAGAACTTCCACGTTCCTCCCATCCATAGACCACACTACTTGTAATATGAACATTGGTTCACCCCCGAGATGGGGCTAAACTCTACCAAGGAAAAGGGAATACTAAGCCAATCTAAGGTATCATAAGAAGCATAATTTCTCGGTCCAAGTTGCCCAACTAAACTAGCCTACAGTCTCTCATTCCCCACATGCTTGTCCCACCCAAGGAAGTTTTCCCCTTATGTTCTCAACAATCCCTCAACTTCCAAACTTCCCTTTTGGGGCTTCAGCAATAGGTCAGAAAAGAAGTCTTAGAGCCTTGTAGTTATTTCCTAGTGCACCAAGGAACTGTTCAGAGTAGTTTCTCACCTATAGAAACTACTCACGGGCTTAAAAAATCACTTCTTCAACATAGAAAATCTCTCACCCGGAGATAAATACCTATGGGCCTGACGACCCACTTCTTCAACCACGAGCCTAAAAACCCACCTCTTCATCCTTCATTCAAAGTAGCTTTGTTGTTGTCCATGATGCCATGATTCCCAAGTACATGTCTCGTGATGGTAGAAGTAGAGTTTCTATGGTAGGAGAGAATAATATTCAATTCTCCAGCTCTTAAGTTAACCATGTACAAGTATAGGTACCAGTACAATATTGGTTCGGGTAAGATACAGGTACGCTGCTCGTGACAGAGAGGTATTGAGGGCAGTTTAAAAATACATGAGTGAAGTCATTGAGGAATCATGGAATTCTATAAAATGAACCAATTTCCCTCAAATATATGTGCATGTTCCCTTAATGATGCATGGCCCTCAAGGAACTCACTTTTCTCCACTTGTAATTCATTCCCTTCCCATAGGAACTTAGGATAACATAAAATTATATCCATACGTTAGAATTTAGGAATAATAATATAATATTCCTTTGGGATTAATCCCTTTATATTATCCTCTTCCTATACTCTTAACCCCCCTTCCCTTTCTAGTGAAGTTTATCCCCCCATACTTATTTTTGGGTCGTTCTGCAACAGTGATGTACTTTATTAATGATATGAGTGTTTACATATTACAATAAGAGGCTCACTGGCCTTTAGAATCTAGGATATCCATCCTAAAAATCACATAATACTTATTTCCTATAATACCCTGGCTCACCGGCCTATAAAACATATTTATATTTACAAATGGGGATTGACCTTGGGTATTCCATTTCCCTCCATATTATTTATGCAATTTCCTAAGTGCATTATATACCATGTACAATTCAAAATTATTCAAAAATATCCAATCCTTTTCTATTGGAAGCTTGTTCTCCACCTAGTTCTTTTCTTTCAAGCACCAATTCATGTATGCATACCACAACTGGAAGTCATTTTATCTATTTCATATAGTTTCTTCATGAAATAATTCAACTCATTGTTCCTTTTGGCACAACCTCATTATGCTAGTTGTTTTTGGGGTTGGGTATATCGTCTAGATTTACATCCTAATACATTTAATTTGTCAACCCAGGGGCCTGGATGTTTTACAGGCTATCATGCACTATATGTGCAGACTGTGATTATTTAAATATTGATCATGCAAGTAAACAATCATTGTATTAAAATAAAGAACATAAACTAGATTACAAGTGTTAAAACATAAATAACAGTATCATTCAAATAAAGAAGGAAAAATGTAAATGAAGAAGAACACGCAGATCTAATAGATTCCACACAAAACCACAACAAAACTATATCATAAGCCGACAACACCCGAACAGAAGAATGGGCCAGCTCCCCGATCAAGGCTACAGTGAAATAACTAGCACAAGAACTCATTAAATCATAAGAAACTCGATTTTCATTAAATAAAATGGGATTACATAGGTTGCAGTCTTGATACAAGGAAACTCCTAGCTAGTTGAATGTCTGGCTAATCCCTTCTCTATCTCTGTTCATCCTTTTATACAATTTGTGGAGCACAAAGAGTCCCAAGATTAGGGTAACAAATCTTCCTAAAAATAAACATAGGATGAACTAATTAACAAAACCTAATGTTGGACCATGGAACATGTCCTCTTTTGCACCTTCAACCTGTGAACTGCATTGCATCCTTGATTACTTCATCTTTCCAGACTGCATTTTCTTTGATCCTGCGAGATTTCAGAAATTAGTTATTCACTTTGGTAAACCCCCAACCAATCTCTAACGTTTTTGAACTAATACACACAATGACATAATAGAGGTGCATTCTTACCCTTGTGGTTACACACAATAGCTCAAGGAATATGAAATGGAGGTAAACAAGGATAGAAAAAGGTGGTAGAAAACAAGCAATTGCATGCACCAAAATCTCCCACAAACTTTAGTCACATGCATGTCCTTGTGCAGGCCGTCTCTTTCACGGATCTAGGTTGGAACCTTAATGATGGGGATGAAGTTCTGCTATGTCATATGCCCCAACCATATTTGTCCCTGGAAACTTATATCCCCCACACAATATTATATCCTTCCACCATTCTCCCTTGACCTTGTAATCAGGTTGATATTGATCAAGTGGCATCTAGATGATGGGGAATGAAAATATCAAACCTAGCCATTGAACCCCACAAAAGCTCATATAGGTTATATACCTGGGTATTCTTTCCATGGCTCTACAAAAATTGGGAGCCCCAAAGGCTTCCCATTCCTTGACATCAGGTGATGATAAGGCCCATCTCTGGTCATAATTTTCAAGTGCCTCTTCCTTGCAATAGATCAACTTTTTTATGCAAATCACAGCACACCATTGCTATGTAGTTTCCATATTCTGTGGCCAATTGGGAATCTGTCTGAAATAGTTATGTTTGTTGATGATTTTTTCAACTTGAAAGTTATCCATTCTAACCTAAAGGGGTCTCTGTACCTAATTTTCCTTGAAATAATCAAGAGCCTTCTTCCACTTCACCTGGTTAATGGAGTAGGAAAGAAAGGTCCTCAATTGGACATCTCCCACATAAGGCACTGGATTGAATTTTTTATCATCTCTTAGTAGGTAGTTGTGCATGTACAGTTCACACATGAGATGTTGTGTGAGGATGTCATAACTTCTCAAAGTCCTGAGAAACTGCATGGGGTGTTTAATATTATAAACCATCTCCTGGTAAATATATTCCATACATAAAAATAAATATTGTTCATGAAGGAACAATCCATAGCTGAGATAAGGAGGGTGACACATTACTACCTGCTGGGCGATATCATACATTTCCTGTTTGTCATTTCTCAACCTTTGTATCTTTGCCTCCAACTCTGTAATATTTTTCTTCTATTTCTTTCCCCTGTTCTTATATTCTTCCACGTTTTCCTCATAGTCACCAACGACTCTAGCATCCCGCTCCCTTATTTATTTCAATTTCCTTAGTTGCACTAAAGAAGGGACAAATCATGTTCGAAACTGAGCTACAGTTTTCTTAAACTTCTGTATCTTGGCTTTCAGCAAAACTACCTGAGCTTCGACTGTATATGACATTGGCTAAACTTGAGTAGATGTTGTTACTGTGGAATTTTGAAAAATAGGCTTAGTCTGAGTGGCTATTGGTATTGGAGAGGTCTGAAATATAGGCTTAGTATGAGTAGCTACTGTAGGCAACACCAACTCAGTTTGAGTAGCTATTGTTACTCTGGGATTATCGGTAGTTTGGGTAGCTGCCAAAATAGTCTCCTTAACATTCCTCCTAATTTCTTCCTTGGCAATTATTTTGTATCTTCGTGCTCATTTCTTTAGGCAGATCACCTTCTTATTTATCTTGGCATTCTCAATCCTCAATTGCAGACTTTCTCTAAAGGCTCTCCTATAGCAATCTTGAATAGGGGTTCTTCTCCTTGCACAAAATTCGACAAATTCTTGTTTGACAGAATTTCCTTCAGCCCATCCCCTAGGAGGAACCTCATTCTCAGCTTCATTTCCTATAGGCTATATGACTGGATCTTGTTTAACTCACACTTATCTTGGAATAGCAACAACCAACTTTGGTTCAGGGTTTTCAAGAGCAAGATGATCTGACGTTGGTTCTGGTGTAACAATGTCAGTCATTTCTTTCTCACAAACTGGAGGAGTAGTTGTTGTGTCTTCCAAAATAGGGTTTTCAGGAATGAATTGTTCTGACGATGGTTCTTTTGTTACAACATTAGTCATTACCTGTTGAACAATGGGAGGACTAGCTACACCATCTTCATAGACAGGAAATGCAGAAAGTTTTGGCACAGGTTCTTGTGTGACAACGTCAGTTACCTCTTGTTCATAGATAGGATGAGTAGCAACATTCCTCTCCTTCTCATCAGATGAAGGGGTATCAACATCCATATCAAGGTTATCTGTGGGTGGAAGAGCAATGTATCTTTATTGTTCATTTGTTGAGGGAGTAGCAACATCTCTTTCTTGTTCATTTGCTGAGGGAGTAGAAACATCTCTTTATTTTTTAGGAAAAGGGTTTGGTGGAATATAACCCTCTACTTCCTCTTCTTATGAATCCAGGTCAATGACCTACCTCATTCCCCAAACTTATATAACTTCCACTGATGGTTTCCTTGTTTCCTCATCTTCATTTGGGGATGAGGTTTGTGTATCATCACCCATTCTCTTCCCTTCTACAATAGGTTCGGTAGCCTATGCCAACCTTCTCAGCCCATTTCTCTTTGCTAGGGATTCTGCTAGTTTTGGGATAAGTTCTGCCAATTCCTCTTTTGATAGCCTTAAGAAATGAAACCAACTAATAACAAGGCCATCCACTGAACGTTATTCCACATAAAATAGGGTATGTTTATGCATTGTTGGAAACGCAAAGATGTGAGCAATTTGAGATGATATTTGTAAAAGGTAGAGGGTCATAATTCACATGTCACATACCTTATGATGAATAGTTCTACCTCAACCCATGGAGGCAATAGATAAGTCCATTCATATCCTTTCCCTTTTAACTTTACTTCTTCGCCTTCACGCAAAAACAACTCTGAAAATTCTGGGAGTGGTGTTTTCCAGAAAAACCATCGCTTACCGGATATTGGCAACCCACTAGTTGTTACAATGGTTTCCTCCATGACTCTAATTTTTAATCCATGAACCATGGAGGAGTGGCCGTCCAAATTTTGGGTGCATTCTGTTATAATTTCTGCATCAAATCCCTGTAACCTCTCGAAATACACGTCTCAACCTGCATTCTGGAAAATTTGCCAGACTTTCAGATTTTGATAGATCTGTTTAGTATTTGTTGGATTATACCTTAATACTCCACCACCCATTATGTTCTGTCAACTGTGCCTGCTCGAGGAGTACTAGCAACTAGTTCAGGAGAAATGACAAGCAAAACAGTTTTGCGGAAAATGTGTTGTGGAAAGAATCGTGGATTTTTTTAACAAATTAAATGATGTGGTGGGTAAGTAATCATGAAGATATGAAAAAAAAATTAATATCTTGGAGGATTATTAATGGTTTGGTGGGTGTGTCCAATATCGATGCGTACAAAGGCATTGGAAATATTTAGGTAATGATTGAAAAATCGTGTGATTAAAGAGGGTAATGATGATTTTTTTTTGGAAAAACACATGAAATCTCCCCCAAACTTATAGTTAAGACCATCCTCGGGTGAAAATGCCTATGCCATGTGTAATATTACCCAAATCTGTTAAATTTGGTTGAATATGTACCTGGTGAATCACCTATTATGGAGAAGCAACATCATAGGAATAGAGTCGTCTACATTTTTGGAATATGGAGTTACAACATCGAATCGAGCGACGACATCGGAAGTGGCGGCAACTTAAATATCAGTATCAATGTTGGCAGAAGTGTAGATGAGTAACTGCAACCATAGTAGTAACAGTAGGAGTAGCAGTGACTAGATTAGTGGCAACTAGAGTGACAACATATGGTACAATGACAATTTTGAGGTAACGACACCAGGAGGAGTGTTAACCGGAGTAGCAGAAACATGAGTAACGGCATCTTGTACAACTACAATTTTGAAGTAATGGCACCCAGAGTAGCAGCAACAAGAGTAGCGATAGATCGGAGTAATGAAAAATGGAGTAGTAGAAACTTAGAGTAGCGACAATTGGAGTGGAAACCACTATAGAAGCCGTGTAACATTTTGAAATTCCAGAGATTCCTTCGTCGATTTTAACTGTCCAGAAAGGTACCTACAATAATTATGTATTAATTTTATTTTATTTTTAATATATAGCTTCTTATTATTATTATTCAAGATGAGGGGGAAGAGGGATGATCCTTATTATAACCCTCATTTGCACCAGACATGCATACCTAGCATAAGGCAATCTCACTTGCCATTTTTTCCAAGCCACCATTAAACAACTCTTCTAAAAACCATCCTTTTGAAGATGTGCGTGCCCTACACCACTACTACCCACGTATATATGCTAGTTGACCCATTACAGCCCACGTATACTAACAAAATCACAAAGAATAGAACGTTGTAGGTGAAATATAGATTTCCAGGTAATTTCCTAAAATGATTGACCACTCATAGTCGATCACTCAACTGGATAACTACCCTCTTTTAGCCTATAAAAGAAGAGGTAGGGGTCCCATTCACAAGAGAAAAATAAGAGAAAATAAACTCTGCCCTTTTTTGTATTCCCCTTGCTCCAATCTTTTGCAACCATTTTGTGAGAACTGAAGAGGAGAAGCATATGTGGAAGTGGTTGGTGCAGAATTGAAGAGGAGCCCAGGACCTGATTCGAGGAGTAGTAGACGATCTCAACATTGTAAGTGACTTTTGTGAGGTTAATAAAAATAATTACTTTTCCCGTCCCACCATACGAGGTGTTCAATATTTAGTTTTGAATTATATTTTATTAGAACATCTAACCCATTAATTCATATATAAGATGCATGTTCGTAGTTTTTTTTTTCTTTTTGTGGATGCAGGTTGAATTTGGGAGGAGACTTGCAGTCGAGGAGCAATCAAACGCAAAATGATTGACACCAAATGTGGAGTTCAAGGTAGAGTTACCGGATCCTTTTATCCTTTTGTTTTATGCACGAATGTGGGGTCTATGCTAGGATAATAGTAAAAATAGGAGACTTAGACGGTTATTTATGCATGCATTACATAACCCTTAGTGCTAATCTGTAGGGGGTTTTCCCACCCACATCAAAATTGGAAACCATATTGGGGAGGATCGCTAGGGTTTTTGGGGATACTTTTTGTGTTTTTTAAATTGGTTTGAATACCTTTTTCTGAGTTTCTACAAGAGTTTGAGTTTGTAGGGATTATGGTCTTCCATACCAGTACTCCCTTATTTGATTGCTTGACTATTGTTTTATTTTTCGGGAAGTCACAGAGATATATGCGGCCTATACAAGGCCTGCACATGTATACATGCACTTTTCCTTTAGATAGCCTACATACATACGCTGGCTACTTAAGTGTCAGTAGCATGCTTGAGTTCAGAAAATCATTTTTTAAAAGGAGAGGTAGTCATCCTCTTCCCTATCAGAAGTAATCCTTCTCACGGGTTTTCTTGATCTAGTCCTGGTCTCTGTTGTTGTAGTATGTAGCCTACGTATAACCTTATATTAAATTTTATTTATAAAATTCTCCTTTCATTTTCTTTATCAAAGTAAGTTTTTGTGTCTTCAAGGGATTATGGTTTTCAATACCAGTACTCCCTGCCTGATTTGTTGGACTATTAGTTTTCATTTTTTGAGAAGTTACAGAGGTGTACGCAGCCTGCAATGAGCCTACAGGGGTACATATGTTCCCTACCTTTGGACATCCTGCATACATCGTTGGCTGCTGAAGTGTCAGTAACGTGCTTAAGTTGAGAATTTTTTTTTATTAAGGGGCAGTCATCCTCATCCCTATCAGAAGTCGTACTTCCCAGGGGATTTCTTGATCTAATCTTGGTCTTTGTTATAATAGTCTCTATCTTAGGTGTGACTTCGGTTTAGCTTTTATTTTTCATAGATTTATTATTTTTTCTTTATAGGGTTTGAGATAAGTATGCGAGTGTTTTCCAATCAACCTTTCTTGGGTTTGGTCAGTGAATCCCTGCAATCCGTAGGTGGGCCAAAAGTCATTTATTGGTTTTGTCTTGTCTTTATTTTTCCCCTTTTACTTCAGAAAAGAAGAAAATAATACATTTTAAAATTTCTTATTTTGGAAGCATAATAAAATAAAAAAAACAAGATTTCACTTTCTTTGTTTGGTTAAGCAGTTGGTTGTTTGCATTAATAATCAAGAAAAATAATGCTTTTTTAAGTTCTTGGCTAATTTACTTAGGAAAATAAGTAGCTAGTAGTCAAGAGAAAGCTTGTTTTGAGTTTTCTGTAAAAAGATCTTAAGAAATAAAAAAGTAGTTTGAAAAGTTGGTTAAAGAGTTTAAATGTGCAAATCTAAATTTATGAAGAAGAAGTTGTTTGTTGTCAATTTCATTATATGCTCTTCTCTTTAGTCTCTGAAAAACATCATTGGTTTCACTTTCGTTCCCTTTGACTTAAGACAACAACTAAAATTAGTGCTTAATTAAAAATCATTAGACTTTATGTTTGTAGGGTCCATCAACTAGTCTAGGCTAGAGCCTTGATTTAGGATTGGGGAGGAAATTTTTCAAGGCGACAAAAAAAAACATAAGAGTTTGTGCTAGGGTGATCCGTCAGGATTTTTCGAATGACTTATGGTTGAGTTTTTAATTTCATGTATTGATTAACCATTGGGAAACTTAATGAAAGAACGAGGAAAATAAAATGAATTATATAGCCATAGACATATATGTAGATTTGAAATGCAATGAAAAACAACAAACCATAATACACAGGTTGATAACGGAGCTTGGCACAACTTTGCCTACGTCTCCAGGCCTTTTCTCTGTGGGGGAGTCTTCTTTATTTCTGTTTGAAATCTTAATGGTACATCATTACAATGCCGAATGGCTTCTATACTAATCTGGTCATGTTCTCCCATATCTCTAGAATCTTGCACAAAAAATGGCACCTGAAACGGATGTCCGGAGCTCTCAGAAATCGTCCGACAGCATCTCCTCCTCAACAGCTTCCCTGCCTCAAAATGGCTTTGACTTGGCTTTGCCTCAACATCTCTGCAATCCAAAACCGTCCAAAATATGTCCAAAATCTCACCCCATGGCCTCAAAATGGCCTTGGTTAAATAGTTGGGAAAGTTGGTTATCCATCTCCAACTTCCTCCCAAAAATTAGGCTCTAAAAAAAGCCCAATAACTCCAAAAATAGGCTTGATTACATTAATAGGAGTTTAAACATTAATTAAATTCAAAACATGGTTACAAAACCCACTTTTAAACCATATATTAGTTTTAAAAACGGGCTTAAGCCCCTCTTTGTTGGGCGCGCGCTCCTCTGACCGGTCACATGGGCTGCATGTGGCCACGCGCTAGACCTTGGGCTACGTGCAGGCCACCCCAAACGCGCTAGCATAGGGTTCTATTGGCGTATCTATGGAACCTCGGGCTATTCGACCCACACATGTCATGGTTATAACCAAAAAACACGCGTCGTAAATATTTCCGCACGCAACATTACAATGGTCAATGTTTATAAAACCACGGGTTTCATTTTCATACCCCACGCGCTTATACATGTGGTCACATGTTAATACAAATCCGTGGGTTATGGTTTTGAAACTAGGCCATTCAACCGTCCGCGCTCCTGGTCATAATATAATGGTCACATGTAATATAATTGGGGGTCGAGGCTAAGCCTCGGCCCTACCCCCCACCACACATTCCAACAAACCAATTCAAATATAACCAAACTCGCACAGATTACAAGAACGTATGCTTGACATAGTGGTTAGCGGACTTTGCTAAAGTACTTGGCGGGTGGAGTGGTCTGGGGTTCGTATCCCCCGAACCCTATAATTTTTTGACATAAAAAACCACATAGACAAAACCCGGGGTGCCACGTGGCAGCCCGTGATTGGGCCATGTGGCACCTTTACATCCACTCAATGAATGCCACGTGTCAATAGCTGATTCGACGAAGTCAACCAACCAGATCATGCCACTTGTCAGTTGCTAATTGGCCCAAGTCACTGCCATGCATTGCTGCCATGTCACTTTCCATACGATGCTGACGTCATCCGCCACGTATGCTGCTGACGTCATCCCGTGCCACGTGTCACCCTTCCAGTGGTGACACGTGTCACCTCGGGATTGGTCCAACCGTACCCCAAAAATGACAAATTTGCCTGACACGTGTCACTGCCTGAGGCTTCCACGTGTCATGTACAGACCTGCCACGTGTCCTGTACGGACTGACACCTGTCCTGTATAGACTGTACGGACAGGTACAGTCAGCATCCAAAAATTTTGCCTGGTTGGCTTGGCACGGAAAGAATGCGATATCTTCTTCATACGGACTCTGTTTGACAAAACAATTATGCCACCGAAATCAGGAAGATGAGCCAGACGTAATGGTGTTGGTTTTGTCAGAATCCGAGCACTTTCATTTTTGAGCATTTTTCATGCCCTGACAGGCTTCTGAATCCGATTTCGGATCACACCTCCCAACAATAAGACCTTTTGGTCCCCAAAAGGTTACTGACCACTCAACAAGCTCGGGATAGGCCACCCAGCTTGCTCTTGTCCTTGAAAGATGATTACATCAGGGGAAGAAAAACACAATGAAGTTGAGACATCCACTTCTGGCATAACCAAGTGACTGCTTTCTTTCCTTCGCGGTGTTCTTCTTGTATTGTTGGTAATCCTTCCTCCTTCGTGGGTACATGAAAAATCCTTTTGCCCTTCTTTGGACGAATCTCTGGATTAAGCTTCCAACAACTAGTCTTTTGATGTCCACTCTTGTTGCAAAACGTACAACGATTTTTCGACATCCAGACCTGCTTAACCTTCTCCTTCTTCCATTGTGGACTTGAGCCTTTACGTCGTGTTTCATTCTTGGACGACATAGGTTTCTTGTACAAAGTTTGTCTCTTCCAACATTTGGCAACACAATGCTTAGGTGAATGACAATAAGCACATGGATAAAGTTTCCACAAGTTTCGGTTTACTTGATTATGCTTGTTATAATCAAAAGGAGAATTAACAAAAACATGACCATTATACCTTCCATGCTGATCTTCACTTTTCTTTGGAGATGACTTGCATTCACTACCACAACCCTGAAGTGATGCGCCATTTCCTTTTGTGAAGTGTTCTTGCAATGTCTTAAGTCAGCCATTTGAAGCATCACTTCCTTCCGAAGTTTTGGAACCTATCTTGGAAGACTCTCCAAGGTCCCTTTTGTCATATCCCAATCCTAAGTATCGAGGCCTTTCCTCAACCTCAATAGGATTTACAATGCCTTGACCTCTACGCCCAAGGCCCTTTCCTTCTTCATAACCCATCTTGGTTAGTATTCTCAAACCCACACCTTTTGTGTGTTTTTCGAATGCACCAAAACCAACTTGATGAGAATGAGGAAAATTTGATGAGAAACCTTCACTGCATACCTCAGATGTGTTTTCTGAAAAAGATGTAGAAGTCAGTTCCTTCAATTCTTCTTTTCCTTTGTTGTTCTTTGAAGCTTTCACTTGAACCGTTCTCTTTCATTCCAAGTAGTCTTCATACAACACCTTCACCATCTCAGCCATGGCAAACATCGTATCTGTGAACTCCTTCTCATCTTGAGAAAGTCCTCCTATAGATTCCATTTTCCTCCTTGAGATGTGCTCTTCCCTGGTTAACATGCAAAACTCAAATCCAAACGTCAACTAGCTCTGATACCACTTGATCCGTCAGGATTTTTCGAATGACTTATGGTTGAGTTTTTAATTGCATGTATTGATTAACCATTGGGAAAATTAACGAAAGAACGAGGAAAATAAAATGAATTATACATCCATAGACATATATGTAGATCTGAAATGCAATGAAAAGCACCAAACCATAATACACAGGTTGATAATGGAGTTCGGTACAACTTTGCCTATGTCTCCGGGCCTTTTCTCTGTGGGGGAGGCTTCTTTATTTCTGTTCGAAAGCTTAATGGTACATCATTACAATTCCGAATGGCTTCCATACTGATCTGGTCATGTTAGCCCAGATCTCTAGAATATTGCACAAAAAACGGCACCTGAAACGGATGTCCGGAGCTCTCAGAAATCGTCCGACAGCATCTCCTCCTCAACAGCTTCCCTGCCTCAAACTGGCTTTGACTTGGCTTTGCCTCATCATCTCTGGTCTCCAAAACCATCCAAAAGTTTTCCAAAAGATCACCCCATGGCCTCAAAATGGCCTTGGTTAAATAGTTGGGAAAGTTGGTTATCCATCTCCAACTTCCTCCCAAAAATTAGGCTCTAAAAAAAGCCCAATAACTCCCAAAATAGGCTTAATTACATTAATAGGAGTTTAAACATTAATTAAATTCAAAAAGCGGTTACAAAACCCACTTTTAAACCATATATTAGTTTTAAAAACGGGCTTAAGACCCTCTTTGTTGGGCACGCGCTCCTCTGACCGGTCACATGGGCTGCATGTGGCCACACGCTAGCCCTTGGGCTACGCACGGGCCACCCCAAACGCGCTAGCATAGGGTTCTATTGGCATATCTATGGAACCTCGGGCTATCCGAACCACACATGTAACGGTTATAACCAAAAAACACGCGTCGTAAATATTCCCGTGCGCAACATTACAATGGTCAATGTTTATAAAACCACGGGTTTCATTTTCATACCCCGCGCGCTTATACATGTGGTCACATGTTAATACAAATCTGTGGGTTATGTTTTTGAAACTGCACCATTCAACCATCCGCGCTCCTGGTCATAATATAATGGTCACATGTAATATAACCGGGGGTCAGGGCTAAGCCCCAGCCCTACCCCCCACCACACATTCCAACAAACCAATTCAAATATAACCAAACTCGCACAGATTACAAGAACGTATGCTTGACATAGTGGTTAGCGGACTTTGCTAAAGTACTTGGTGGGTGGAGTGGTCCGGGGTTCGAATCCCCCAGACCCTATAAATTTTTGACATAACTAACCACATAGACAAAACCCGGGGTGCCACGTGGCAGCCCGTGATTGGGCCACGTGGCACCTTTACATCGACTCAATGAATGCCACGTGTCAACAGCAGATTCAACGAAGTCAACCAACCAGATCATGCCACTTGTCAACCGCTAATTGGCCCACATCACTGCCACATATCGCTACCATGTCACTTGCCGTACGATGCTGACGTCATCCGCCACGTATGTTGCTGACGTCATCTCGTGCCACGTGTCACCCTTCCAGTGGTGACACGTGTCACCTCGGGATTGGTCCAATCGTACCCAAAAAATGCCAAATTTGCCTTACATGTGTCACTGCCTGAGACTGCCATGTGTCCTGTATGGAACTTACACGTGTCCTGTACGGACTGACACGTGTCTTGTACGGACTATATGGACAGGTACAGTCAGCGTCCAAAACTTTTGCCTGTTTGGCTTGGCGGACAGAATGCGATATCTTCTTCATACGGACTCCGTTTGAAAAAAAAATTATACCACTGGAATCAGGAAGACGAGTCGGACGCAATGGTGTTGGTTTCGTCAAAATCCAAGAACTTTCATTTTTGAGCATTTTTCATGCCCTTACAGGCTTTTGATTCTGATTTCGGATCATAGGGAGTGATTAAAAATCCATTATCATGAAAGTTATCTGAGACCCCCCTCTAATGCAAGAGCTAAACATGAGGTCGTGCGCGGAAAGGCACTGGAGATAACCCCTCCAAAGTCGGACCAAGCGTAGTGGGGAATGCATATAGAGGGCTTATCTTGGGATTCCATTGATCACATTTGCCACAGAGCTTCATGGGTCTTGAATCCATTCAAGGTCCTCAGTTGTCTTCCAAGACACTTGATATAGATACCCTTGATAAGTTTCGGGCTTGATACCCTTGTCATTGCAGTCCACCCAACTATCGACTCTACCAGCTTGGTGATTGTTCATGCGTTGGCAACCTAGTTGCCTTTATTTTAGAGAATTACATAGTTGACTGTGGGGGTATACCACGGTACCTAGGAAAAAAATCAAGCCACACTCTGCAGATTATACCTAGAGGGTTCTTATGTATTCGAGTTTCACTTGCACCGGTAAGTTTCTCTAGTGTTGGCTGGTGTAACTATTCTTCCAACTAACTAGTGATCTGCTTGTCTTATCTCATAGGGAATTTTTCTGGTGTGTGTTGGTTCTTGAACTTTAATAGAAAGCCCTAGTGTTCCATTCATCTTCTCACACATTGGAGAATCAGGAGATCCATCGGTCACGAAGGCTTCTTGTCCTACCACCATTCAATATGGAGCCACCCCTACCACCACTAAGGGGAATACTAGACTGACAAGGGTCTTTTGAGGTGACCGGGTCATAGGAACCTATGCCCAACTCATGTTTGAGAGAATAACATTTGATTCTAGAGGATCCAACCATTTCATACCTTGGAGAGGAATCTCTTGTTCCGCAAGAACCTCCGAACATTAATCTATCAGTGCCCATGTTTATCCTTGTGAGTGTCTGATTAGTGTCACAAGCAGCAATGGAAAAAAATGTTGCGACTTCTTTAGGAAATTCTCATATTCCCTCTATGACTGTCACTACAGGGGGGTTTTAACCTCCTAACCAACCCTCCCCAGTTCATACCACCTTGTTCTCAACCACCTTTACCTTGGGCAATGGTCAGATTCCATCTATCCTGACGATCACTTCTCCTTTCACTCAGAGTGCGACAAGACCTCCGTTCTCAGATGGGATGCCTAGCTTCAATAAAACCTCTATCCTTTCCTACTCCACTCTACAGACTTTAGGTCTGGGGACAGGGAGCTCTAACACTCCTCTACAAGGATCCAAGGGGGGCACTTTAGGTTCCTATAACGCTTTCCCTTACAGAGTGTTAAGAACCAAATATCAATATAGCATAGAAAAACCTTAGAAAGTGTACTCAACGCCTTGAAAAAGAGATAATTTCAGATAATAAGCCTCTTCGAGGGGGAAACCTCTTTTTACCCCACTTAAATGTTCAAGTATAAGATGATTCAAAATGAAAATGTCTCCTTGGTATATATAGGAGACTAGGATGTATAATTACAACTAATGGCCTAAAGCCGACATAAATAAAATAACATTACTAATATAATATGCCCCAATTAAAGGGTAATGAGCCAATATTAGGGCTTAACATGCCCCTCCCCTTGAGACAATTGTTTTCCGCAATGCTTGAGTAACTCTGGATTCTTTTGTATAAAAGACTCATCTTCCAAAGCATAATCTTCAGCCAGTAGTTTCCTCCATTTAATGAGATACTCTGAAATGGATCTATTCCTTTGCTGGTGAATTCTTGTGTTAGTGATGGACTTAGGCTCCAATATGATTTTTCCTTCCTCGTCAAGTTTTGGTAATATATTTTGAACTAGGATCTTGTCGCCTATAACCTTCTTTAAGAATGAAACATGGAAAACTGGGTGTACTCGTGAAGATGTAGGCAACTCCAATTTGTATGCCATAGTACAAATCTTTTTCAACAACTTATAAGGGCCATAGTACTTTGGTGATAATTTATTATCCTTCTTGCCTTGCTTGAGGGAAATCTATTTGTATGGTTGTAGTCTTAAAAACACCCAATCCCCTACTTCAAAAATTCTTTCACTATGATGTTGATCTGCTTGTTGTTTCATGCGATTCTATGCCATGGTCAGGTTTTCCTTTAAGATTTGGAGAACTTATTGTTGATTCTCGATGTGATCTTCCACTGCTTGAAGCTTATATTTTTTATTTTAAAGAAGAAATGATGGAAGGAGGGTGGTATCAACAAAGTGCCATAAATAGTGTCATTTTTTTTGCAGTATGAAAGGAAGTGTTATACCACCATTCTGCCAAGGGTAACCATTTGAACCATTGTGTTTGTTTATCATAGACAAAGCAACAAAGGTAGCCTTCTAGACATTTTTTCACTATCTCAGTTTGTCCATCAGACTGACAATGATAGGATGAGCTATGAGCCAATTGAGTACCCAAACAAGAAAATAATTATGTCCAAAAATGTCCAGTGAAGATGGGATCTCTGTCACATACAATTATCTTTGGGATTCCATGTAGCTTTTGAATTGTCTCCATGAATGTAGTGGAAACTGTACTAGCTTTGAAGGGATGAGAGAGTGCACAAAAGTGTGCATACTTGGTTAGTCTATCAACAATCACCATGATGACACTCTTTCCTTCAGACTTTGGTAACCCTCTGATGAATTCCATGGAAACCTCCTCCTAGAGCTGACTTGGGATGGATAATGGTTGTAAAATACCTAGGTTCTTAATTATTTTGACCTTATTTTGTTGGCAAACCAAACATTCTGCCACAAACCTTTTAACATCAGTTTTAAGGCCATCCAAAAATAAAATCCTTCTTGACTCTATGGTAGGTTTTCAAAAATCTTGAGTGCCCTCCTACTGGAGAGGTGTGCAATTCCAATGATACCTTTTCTTTGAGTTGGGAATTCTTACATAAATATAAGCGATCTTTGTACCATAATGAATCATTTTTCCATGTAAATGTATCTGATGCATTGGAATCATGTTGCAACCTTTGAATAAGAGTCCACACTTTTTCGTCATTCTTCCATTCATCCCTTCTTTCTATTATCCAATCGGGTTGGATGGTCGGGATAGCACAGAGAAAGGCCTCAACATATTCATCCTTTCTTGTGAGTGCATATTCCACAACATTTTTCTTCCCCTTTTTATAGATGATTTCAAAATCATAACCCAATATCTTGGTTACCCATTTTTCTTGTTCTTCTGAAGATAGTCTTTGTTCCAAGAAGTATTTAAGACTATCAAGATCTGTTTTGACCTTGAAGTGCCTACCTATTAGGCAAGGACGCCATTTATTCAATGCATGTAGTATTTCCATAATTCCCTTCTCATAAATGGGTTTGTGTAAGTCCTTTCCCTTGAGTGGTTGACTTTCAAATGCCAGGGGCCTTCCTTCTTGCATTAGGAAAACACCAATTCCATTTCCTGAGGCATCACATTCCACAATAAAGGTTTTTGTGAAGTCTAGAGTGGTCAAGACAGGAACTTTGCACATGACCACTTTAATTTGTTCAAAAGATTTAGTTTCCTCTGGAGTCCATGAAAATGCATCCTTCTTAGTTAGTGTCGTTAAAGGTGTTGCTATTCTTCCATAGTTCTGAACAAACTTGTGGTAGTAACCTATGAAACCCAAAAATCCTCTAAGATTCTTCAATGTTTTGGGAATCGGCCAGTCCATCATGGCCTTAATCTTCTTAGGGTATACCTTGACACCTGCATGAGATAGAATATGACCCAAATACTCTACCTCGTTTACTCCAAAGAAAAATTTGGATGGTTTGGCATATAGTTATTGCTCCTTTAGTAGTTGTAGCACCTTGTCAACATGTCACACATGATACTCTCAAGACTTGCTATAGATTAGTATATCATCAAAAAATACTAACACAAATTTTCGAAGGAAGGTCTTGAAAATGGAATTCATCAACCCTTGGAATGTGGAAAGTTCATTTATAAGGCAAAAAGGCATGACCAAAAATTCATAATGGTCTTCATGAATTCAGAATTCTATTTTTGGAATATCTTCTTCCTTCATTATGATCTGATGATACCCTGAATGGAGATCCAATTTTGTGAAATAGATTGCTCCATGTAGTTCATATAACAATTCATCAATGACGAGAATGGGAAACTTATCCTTAATAGTGATATTGTTGAACTCTCTATAATCTAGACACATACACCATGAGCTATCTTTCTTGAATACCATTACCACTGGTGCAGAGTAAGAACTTTGGCTAGGTCTAATAATGCCAGCTTCTAACATTTCTTCAACCATGCATTCAATTTCACTCTTCTAGGTGTAAGGGTATCTATATGGCCTGATGTTAGGAGGAACACTCCCGGGAATTAGGTGAATTTCATGATCATGATTTTGAGTGGGTGGAAGACCTTTGGGAATATCTTTAAATACTTTGGAATTCTTATCAATGATCCTTTGGATATCTTGAGGTATAGATGGCTTAGATGTTTGAACATATAGTGAGCATAGTTGTGAAATAACACCTTGATGCCCCTTTTTCAATAATTTTGTCATGCCATTAGAGCTTATCACCTTACTGAGTTTCCTTGTGATACCTCTTAACTCAATTTATTTTCCTTCCAATGAAAATTTCATGAAAAGTTCTTCAAAATTAAAATCCATTGTTCCTAATGATTGTAACCATTGGATTCCTAGTACAACATATGCACCACCCATAGGTATAGAAATCATTGGACTATTCATTACATATTCCCCCATAGTAAGATTGATCTTATTTCATTTTCCTGAGCAATTAATAGTTCCTCCATCTGCAATCATTACTTGAAACTCTGGTGCTGGATATACAAAGCAATTGAGAGATTTGGCTAATTTATAGTGAATGAAATTATGAGTACTACCAAAATCAATTAGGACTATTACCTTTTTTATTTTGATGTATCCTTCGATCTTGAGGGTTTGAGGAGTGCTAATTCCAGCCAATGCATTACACGATATCCTGGGAGTCAACTCTTCAGACAAAATTGCTTCTACGTTTTCATCTTGAGATGGTTCTTGTTCTTGTTCTTCTACCTCTTCACAATCTATGTAGAATAATTTCTTCTCACCACACTTATGTCCCTTACTGTACTTGTTGTCACAATTAAAGGATAAACCTTTTTCTTTTCTTTCCTCCAATTTTTGGGGTGTCAACCTTGTAGGTTGAGGTGTTTTATAAGAAGGAACATTGTTCTCTCTATAGATGTTAGGATTGGTCCTTCTGGTAGCCATAGCCATATTTTTACTTTCAACATTTCTTGCCACCTTAAATGCATTATCCAATGATTTGATTTCCCAAATGTGAGCCTCATGTTGAATGTTATCCTTTAAAGTTACTATGAATATATCAATCAAGTGCTCATCTGGAATACCAGTTACCTTTATATTCAATCTTTGGAAGTTCTCAATGTGTTCGGTAACTGAACCCTTTTGCTTGAAATTTATCAATTGTCTAAAGAAGGTATTGTTCCTTGTATCCTCAGAGTGTGCTATCATTTCTTCCATGAAAATTCCAAGGTGTCCGAGATGTAGTTGTGAAACCCCAAGACCTTGAGCTTTGATACCATATGTTAAGAACCAAATATCAATCTTGCATAGAAAAATCTTAGAAAAAGTACTCAAGGCCTTGAAAAAGAGATAATTTCAGATAATAATCCTCTTCAAGGGGGAAGCCTCCTTTTACCCCACTTAAATATTCAAGTACAAGATGATTCAAAATGAAAATGTCTCCTTGGTATATATAGGAGACTAGGAGGTATAATTACAACTAATGGCCTAAAGCCAACATAAATAAAATAACATTACTAATATAATATGCCCCAATTAAGGGGTAATGAGCCAATATTAGGGATTAACATAGAGGGATTCATATACCTCCTTTGTCCCCTTCGCTTGATGGTTCTCTCTAGCAACCCATCGGGCCAAATGTAAACTTTAGCTCATTTGGAGAAGCTAGTCAAGGAATTCCTTCTTATAGAATGCTGGTAGGTTTGATGCCATTCTCTTTGTTTGGTGTGTTTGGTAACAAATATTTCTCGTTAGCTTCAGTCTCAGCCGGGGGAAAACCTGGTTATGGACAACAAAATCCTATGCAGGGTATTATTCTTGTACAGGCGACAAACCCAATAATTCCTTCCTCACAAGGACCTTGGAATCCATGGAAAGGATCAGTTCCCTTTTCAAGGATGTTGACTGGGGGAAACCTGTTCCATAGCCAATGGAACCCTAAGAAAGGATCAGGACCTATGCCTGTCGGATTGGTAGGGGGAAACCCTTCCCAAAATCCTTGGAATCCAACGCAAGCCTAACCTTCTACATCCTATTACAAGCATCAGTCGATGATGTCTCAACAAATGTAGAATCTGTACGCTAGTCATGGCCATGGTTTTTTCCAGAACCCTGGATAGAAACCTAACTTTTCCTGGAAACCTGGTGTCAGTCAAACTCCAGGCCCCTTTTTCCATGGCTATAATCAACAACCCAAACTACCATTTCTGGAAACTTTGCATTTTCTAGACTTGAAAAGGTTATTGAATGACCCTATCTGTCATGATGCGTGTTGGCCTTCTATGCTGACCAATTTGCCTTCGGACACTCCAAAGTTCGAAGGTAATCCTAATGAATATACAGGTGATCATGTGACTACATTTCATATTTGGTGCTCATCCAATTCGTTGAAATATGACTCCGTACAGTTGTGTTTATTTGAATGCACTCTCATAGAGAGTGTTGTGAAATTGTACATTGAGCTCGACCAGTCAATCTACTCTTCCTTTAGAGAATTGGAAATGGATTTCTTAAAACATTTCCAATTACCTGTGAGATATGACACCGACATGGAATTGCTGGCCAACTTTGAGAAGACAAATGTGGACCATATCTCCGATCACATTCGAGAATGGAGACGTCAAAAGAGTTCGATCAAAGTGTCATTCCCACCAGCATTCTTGCTTGAGTGGTTCCTTAAGTATTTGGTACCTTAGTTATCCAAAGATGTCGCAACGTTGGGAGTGTTTTCCAAAGAAGATGTAATAATGAGAACTCAACAACTAGAGATGATTTACTCTCAGTATGGTTTACTTTACGAAATTTTTCCAGATGCACCATGGTCAATACTTGACAGGACCAAATAGAGTGTTGGGCCACATGTCGATGGTATAGATGGTTTAGCACAAATGAAGACCACTGATCAGCTGTCAAAAAAATTGTAGCAATTGTCAATACATCAGAAAGCAGTTACCCAGACCATTGGTCCGGGTACCCCCCTTACCCAAACGTCGGATGTAGATAGTATGTAATCTATAAACCTGAAGGCCACTCAATAGCCTGACAAAAAGAAGAAACAACGAAAGAAGGGTAATGAGGATAAGAAACCTACCAATAATGTTGGTTGGGGAAACATAAGAAAGAAGAAGTTGAAGTATCCATGTAACCTATGCACACAACACCACTCGACTCACCAGTGCCCTCGACTTGCAGAGACCCAAAATTCATTGGCATAGTAGTAGCCTGCTATGTTAATGAACCCATTTCAACATGGGAAAAATTTAACTCAAGCCTCTCCGAGCATGGATGGGGGAATCAAGGACCCCCTTTGTCTTCGAGTAATTCTTCATCTGCGAACATGTATATGATGAAAGGTGATGCCTATATATCAACTAGAGCGCATGATTACGGAATGCCAAAAACCTTTGAGAAGAGTAAAGAAGCCGAAAAACCACCTCTTCCTCTCCATAACAAGAAGATGTTGGGAGAAACCATGACACGCATCCCAAAAGGTGCATTGAAGAAAGATTCTTACAATATAAACACAAGGACCACACATAACTACTATGTGGTGGAGGATTTGTCTCAAACCCCTTGTGCAATGTCTTCTTTGGAGGTCCTCCAGAGCTTCCCTTCCCAAAGAAAGGCTATGTTAACCACCTTAGGATCTGCTGAGACTTTTAATCCATGTACGATCATTCTTGATACGACCAACTTAAAACCTTGTCTCCCTTGCCACGTGGCATTTCATATAGTAGTAGCTTACACCAGCAAAACTTTAACCTGGAACATTTTTTGCATGGTCATTGATGAGGACACCTCTACATGCATGATGTCATTAGCGTGTTGGAAGGCCATTGGAAAACCCATTTTGTCTCTGTCACTGACTCTTCTTACTTCTTTTGATGGTTATTCATTTCAACCACATGGCATCATCCCCTCTTTTCGCATATAGATAGGGGGGAAGACTGTGTGCATCAAGGTTGAATTTTTCGATGCATATCTCAACTACAATCTCTTGTTAGGAAGGATTTGGACCTATTTTATGCAAGAAGTGGTCACTACAGTTTTTTGGGTCTTGTTGTTTCCACACGAGGGTCGGATCATGACCATTGATCAGTTGTATTTCTCCCATCCTGACCCTTCATCGGGGGAATCCATGGTCCATATGATTGATAACCCTCAATCTAACATCGTCAATATAGGGTTTGGTTTTTGCCCACCTTTGATGGGTATTTTCGATTACCCACCTCCTTCTGGCAATGTTAATTTTGTACCGACTAGCCTAAGGTTGATATTTTTCAAGTCTCGTTGTTTTGTACAACTTAATTAAACAATCCATGGACTCTTCCTTCCCCATCATCCATGATGGAAGGGATAGGGCACTGGGGTATGGCCATTCCCTTGTCCACAGTAGAAGTTGTGTACTCAATAGTCCAACAAGATTTTGTCGACCCCGATCCAACTCTCGCACAAGAGTTAGATTTGATTCTCAAGCCTACTTGGGCTCAAGGTTCCCTTGTTGATACTGATTCTTTAGACTTAGTATTTCACTCAGATGAAGCGATTATTGAAGAAATGACTAGAATTAAGAAGAATTGAAGCAGGAGAATTCACTTTGACTATGACTGGAGATAGGTCTTGTCCTATAAAACCCTTGGCTACATACATTGTTTATGGCTAGGGTAATATGGAAACCATCGTTGCAACGATACCTATAGATATCTCTAGAACCCCTGACGTCATGGAGAATATGTTAAAGCCCTAATATTGGCTCATTAACCCTTAATTGGGGCATACTAGATTAGTAATATTATTTTATTTATGTCGGCTTTCTCATTAACCCTTAATTGGGGAATATTATATTAGTAATGTTATTTTATTTATGTCATCTTTAGGCCATTATTTGTAATTATACCTCCTAGTCTCCTATATATACCAAGGAGACATTTTTATTTTGAATCATCTTGTACTTGAACATTTAAGTGGGGTAAAAGGAGGTTGCCCCCTTGAAGAGGCTTATTATCTGAAATTATCTCTTTTTCAAGGCGTTGAGTACTTTTCCTGAGGTTTTTCTATGCTATATTGATGTTTGGCTCTTAACATATGGTATCAGAGCTCAAGGTATTGGGGTTTCGCTGCTACATCTGAGACATCGTGGAATTTTTACTATAACTGTTTTTCTACAATGTTTCAGAAGGAACCGCTTGGAGGGTATTTAGTAGACAGATCAAGTTACATTGGGTTCAAAATTCAGCTTCTGAGGCCTTATAAGTTTGGAGATACAGCCTGTACAATATAGGGTTATGGAATCATCCTGAAATGAGTCATTGTGGAATTTTCACTATAAAACATTTTATGTAACGTTTCAAACCCTGAACTCTAGAGGCCATTTACAGAAATTAGTAAGGTATCCATGGTACATATTTTAGCTTCTGGGTCATCTTACATTTGTATATACACCTTGTGTAAGATAGGGTATCTAACTAGTCCTATTGACTAGTCTCAAGAAGGTGTTCCAGGTAAAACAATCATAACATCTTGCTAGAGTATCCAAATTGAGTGGGACTAGTTGCATTGGATCGTGGACAGTCCTCAGTATTTTGGGTGCATGTTTCAGAATTTGATATCAATTATTTTATGCCGGGCATGCTATACAAGTGAGATCTTCTAGAAAGGCCAAAAATCGACAAGTTGTGAGGAAGTTACCGTAAATTCCACTTGGCACATCCAATTTTGATCAGACCTGTGGCATTGCAGAGAAGAAATATCAGAGAACTACCTAAAAGAAAGTTTCATACCCAGAAGGGCCGAAACTTGGCATATAGAACAAAATAAATATTGTCTAGCAGAACTGCCTCAAAATAAAGATTCAAAAGTGATACTTGGCCAACATGCCACCGAAAAATGGACCTTCTACACCAAATAAGCCTCCAAAAAATCCTAATTGGACTTTTGATGAAGGTGAAGAAATGTGTAGGGACATAAATGAACTACAAAAGAAGATGGATTCAATGGAAGCTAAGTTGGATACTAAGATAGATGGTTTAAAAGGGGAGATCATGGATGTATTGAAAAATTTTGTAACAGAGAAGGCACCTGAAAGTGAAAATGCATCCCATGAAATTCATGATGAGGACACAAGGAAGGTGAATCAAGAATGGAGAAACTCCAACTTTGGTTTGAAGACCAACCAAATTTCCTAAGATTGATATGAGGAAGTTTGATGGCAAAGACCCAATCACATGGATACTTCAGATGGAGCAATTCTTTGATCTCCATAATCTGCCACATACACAAAAGGTATGAATTGCTTATTTATATTTAGAACCTAATCAAATTGTATGGTATCTATGGCTTTGTTCTCACAAATCACTCGTCACTTGGACAATGTTCACGGAAGAATGATAGCACACTATGAGGATACAAGGAGCAATACCTTATTTAGCCAATTGATAAATCTCAAGAAAAAGGGTTCAGTTACCGAGCACATTGAGAACTTCCAAATATTGAATATAAAGGTAACCGATATTCCAAATGAGCACTTGATTGATGTATTATAGGAAATTTAAAGGATAACATTCAACATGAGGTTCGCCTTTGGGAACCCAAATCATTGGAGAATGCATTTAAGGTGGCAAGAAATGTTGAAAGTAAAAATATGGCTATGGCTACTAGAAGGACCAATCCTAACATCTAT
>ML806284.1:109920-134573 GCA_009831015.1 Picea engelmannii
AGATCCATTTCAGAGTATCTCATTAAATGGAGGAAACTACCAGCTGAAGATTCCACTTGGGAAGATGAGTCTTTTATACAGAAGCATCCATAGTTACTCAAGCATTGCGGACAACACTTGTCTCAAGGGGAGGGGCATGTTAAATCCCTAATATTGGCTCATTAACCCTTAATTGGGGCATATTAGATTATTAATGTTATTTTATTTATGTCAGCTTTCTCATTAACCCTTAATTGGGGCATATTAGATTAGTAATGTTATTTTATTTATGTTGTCGTTAGGCCATTAGTTGTAATTATACCTCCTAGTCTCCTATATATACCAAGGAGACATTTTCATTTTGAATCATCTTGTACTTGAACATTTAAGTGGGGTGAAAGGAGGTTGCCCCCTCGAAGAGGCTTATTATCTGAAATTATCTCTTTTTCAAGGTGTTGAGTACTTTTCTTGAGGTTTTTCTATGCTATATTAATGTTTGGTTCTTAACAGAATATTCTCATTGGAGATGACTTTTACCCCGAGGAAATTAGAATCTACATGGATTTATTTAAGGAATCCCATGAATTTTTTGCCTGGTCTTACGAGGGAAATGTCAGGCATTGATCCAAGAATCATCGAACATGAAATCATGACTTATCCTGATGCTAGGCCGATCCAACCTTGTCCAGTCAATCCTAAGAAAGAAACAACTATTAAATTTGAAGTATAGAAACTTCTCAAAGTAGGTTTTATCTACCCTGTCCATTTGACTCAATGGGTGTAAAATCCTCTTCCATTCGACAAAAAACAGGGTATGATTCGTGTATGTATGGATTTCCGTGATTTGAACAAATCTTGTCCAAAGGATAATTTCCCCACACCATTTATTGACCCGATAGTCGATGAATGTGCAGGTTGCGAAGCCTTTTATTTCATGGATAGTTTTTCGGGATAAAATCAGATACAGATCAAACTTGAAGACCAACACAAAACTGCTTTCATTTTTCCGTGGGGTACATTTTCTTATCGGAAGATGCATTTTGGTCTGAAAAATGTTGGAGCTACCTTTCAGCGGGCCATGTCTTTTTCTTTCCACAATATCAAACATATAGTCAAGGCCTACATTGATTATTTAACATCATGATATCATAAGAGAGTTGATCATCCCACACACCTCTGACTTATCTTCTAGTGATGTTGCTACTACTAGATTCACTTGAATCCAAAAAAATGCATTTTTTGGATGATGTTGGGTCGTCTGCTAGGTTTCATAGTTTCAACAACATGGATCATCGTCGATCCTCTCAAAGTTGAGGAAATAGTTAAGTTGCCTCCACCATGCACAATCCTTCAGCTTCAGAGTTTACAGGGAAAAACAAACTTTTTATGGTGTTTTGTCGCAAACTATGTCAATATCACAAAGGTATTTATGCGTTTACTGAAGAAGGACATTCCTTTTCATTGGGATGAAGCCACTCAACGCTTGTTCGAAGAATTGAAACACACCCTCATGACTTCCCCTTTGCTTCGGCCACCCATTTATAGTAAGGATTTCTTATTATACTTGGTTGCGACAAAGTTGACCATTAGTATGCTCTTGGTTGAGGAGGATCAATTGCTCTCAGAATATGTGATTTATTACCTGAGCCGAGGCTTGGTTGAACCGGAACTCAATTATTCCCACATTGAAAAACATGTGTTGGGAGCATTTCATGCTGCCCAACGGTTCCATCATTATATCTTGTTTCGCAAGACCATCGTGATTGTCATTGTGAATCATTTTCAGTATGTGTTGACACGATGAGTAATTGGTAGAAAAATCAACAGATGGACAGTTTTCCTCCAGGAATTTGACTTAGATTTTGTTTCGGAAAAATCCAAAAAGTCATTGGTATTTGCGGAACTCATGTCGAAACTTCCGATCGAGTTAGGTGATTTTATGCCTGAAGAGTCGCCTATTAAAAAAAACATGTTCTTGATTGCATATTCGAACCCCTAGTATGGAGACATGTTCTTGATCGCGTCCAGAATTTGAAGTGCCCTGCCTCTGCTTCTCGAGATGAGCGTCGTCGTATATACCATTGGGATAAGAACTATCTCATAAACGAGGACACTTTATATCGTCGAGGTGTAGATTGCATCCTTTGTCGATGTCTCACTCATGAAGAAGAAAAAATTATGTTTAACGATTACCAAACTAGACCATGTGGCGGTCATTTTTCTGGGTTGGAAAAAACCCAAATGAATCTATGAGATGGTTACTTCTGGCGGACATTAATGAAAGATTGTGTTGAATCGGTCAAGAAGTGCCACCCGTGTCAGATCTTCTCTTGGAATATGAGGGCACACCCCACTCCCATGTTTCTTGGCATTACCATTGGTCCCTTCACCAAGTGGGGGATTGATTACACTACATGCAACCCCCCTTCAACAAGGGGGCACCGTTATATCATCATAGCATTAGATTACTTCACCAAGTCGGTCAAAGCTATGCCAATGTTCAAATATGATGGAGAGACTGCAAGTCTCTTTTTGTTTAACGAGATTATAGCAAGGTTCATCGTCCTAAGATAGATTGTCACAGAACATGGCAGTCACTTTCAAAAAGAAATGATGTCTGAGTTAACATCAATGCTTGGGTTAAGGCAATAGAATTCATCACCCTACTACCCACAAGTGAATGGTCAGGTGGAAGCTGTAAATAAATATTTTAAGAACATTCTACTGTGAATGATCAATTCGGCCAAGTCAAACTGGCATTTGATGTTATACTCGACATTATGGGCCTATTGAACGTCTATTAAGACTGCAACCAGTTTCACACCTTTTCAATTTCTTTACAGGCTGGAAGAAGTCTTTCCCATAGAGGGTCAGATCACGTCTCTAAAGTTGGCAGTACAGTTATTTCCAGAAACTTCACCACTTCAAGAGCATTGATTATACCTTGAGAAACTCAATGAGAAGCATCATGATGCGGCCTTGGCTAACGAGGCTCACAAGAAAAAAATCAAGTGTCAGTATGATCGATCAGTTCATCCTCAGATTTTCTTTAAAGGTGACCTTGTCTTGGTCTATGACCAAGATAAGGACCCCCTGGGGGCAGGCAAGTTAAAACCCATGTGGGTCATACCTTTCATCTTGAAAGAGGTTCTAAAGAAGGGCGTCTATCGTCTAGTGGAATTTGAGGTAAATGCTTTGGTGGAGACTAGAAATGGTCTCTATCTCAAGAAGTATTACTCGTAGGTAGATTGCCTCGGGTGACTTATTATACATCTGTATAGTTCTTGTACATTTTCTTTTTTAATTTTTGTCTTTTTGGTTTTATGGATGTCATTTTTTGATGTCATCTTTTTCACTGTGGCCTATGTCAAGTGAATTAGAGGTTTTCATTAGGTTCATGGATGGCACTAGCCGACACACTCAGAGGATTTCTTCTGCAGCTTGGGTAATTTTTACACCTCAAGGCCAGTTGCTATCTTCAGGGGGTATATTTTTAGGTGATACCACAAACAATGTCACCGAATACAATGCAATTATAGAGTTTCTTGGTGACTCTTTGTTGCATGGTATATCTCATCTCCAGGTCTATTTAGATGCTCAACTGGTTCTGTCTTAGTTAAATGGGGTTTACCACGTTTATGATCCTACTCTACACCGACGGTTCATTCAGGTACGTCTCTTAGAAATAATCTTTGATTACATTACGTATATCCATGTTCCTAGGAGATTGAATCAAATCACAAATACTCTAGCTAATCATGTATTAGATTGGCATTTTACACACATATAAGAAAAAGAACACAAATTCACATGTAAATACATTTTCAAATATAATGTAATCCATAAGACATAAAAAGATGTAAAAAAACACGTATATATATCGATAGTATTAGAGTACATGAGTGGGTGCAAGCGCCTCAAAAATATATGTCCAGTAAGAGTCATGGGGCTTATGCCTTCAAAAATATACAAAAGGTACCCTTGACACATACAAAGTCTAGCCTAGCTAAGGGCGGGGCCTGTTGGCCCTACCATAGTGAACAACGACGTTGGCCAAATGATGAAAGAGCTGCACCCAAGTCTGTGGTACCCAAACAATGTGAGTCTTCATCGATGGTGGGGCATCCTCGATCTCCACCATAGGAATTGTACGAGTAAGAACGGTGACGTTCCACTCCACCCGTCTCAAAACTCTCTCATCCTCTCCAAATGGAGGTCCCCCTGTTGTTGTTGTTCCGCTAGCTGCGGATGGTCCTACCTCTAGTCGAGGATGCCATCTATTCTTTGTGAATTCTATCAGACGCACTGGCCCCACATCTTCACATAACATATGGTTAAGTGTCAAATACTCTGGTATACAAAAATAAAAATAAAAAATGATATATATAAAAAGACATAAAAATTAGATAAATTTAAAAAACAAACTTACCCATCTCTCCTCTCTCCTCTCCGGGAGGTACAAGCATGTCAGGATCTCTATAAAGGTTGATCTTGACATAGGGGTATTCCTCTATGGATGAAATCTTTCATTCCCACTAGGATAAAAACTTTTCGTTGAAGGCCTCGATGGTCCTGCCTCCCCCCTATCGTGGCAACAACGTCGCCCACATGCATAGCACTAGGAGAGAGGCATCATTCCCTTGTATCGTCTCTCTAGGACTGAGACTGGGGACCCTCTTGAAGAATAAAGAGAAAATAATAGTCCCAACACCAAATTTTTCGTGTCTCCACATACAACACTCTCTCAGTTGCGTCTTCATGCAATCTAGTAAGGTGGTGCTCTAGTAAAAAAATTGTGCATTTAAGCACTGAACTGCACAATTCATGTGCACCTGGGAAGCCTGATGCGAAGACGCAGATCCAGTGATCCGCCCAATAAGTAGAACTATCACTTTCAATGATAGGTTATAAATCTTGTTTATCGGCACCTGGGTACCCACTTTGTCTATGTTGGCTTCACAATGGAGTTCAATCAACGCTGCTATATTGTGAGGCCCACAGGGAAAAGTGAGAAAGTTGATTGGTTCCCCTCTCCTTGAGAGGCCATTCATAAAGTAGATATCCTCAGTCATTGGAGTCAATGATTGTCCCTCAAGCATGAATGACTCTGCATCAGGATGTTCGTAATCTACCAAGGTGTTAAGCAACCTGGGTTGTGCCCGCATGAATGGAAACTGGAAGAATTTCAACAAACCACATTGAGCCAATGTGGTGATAGAAGCAGGGCCCTCTGCGACCAAAACATCAATGTCCTCATGCTCCCTCTCTCTCCAATGAACATACATCCTGCAATTGAAAAGTTCATGGGGGATTAACTCTCGCATTTTTTAATATTTTCCACATGATGGAGGGTATACATGGGTTGTAATATACACAATCGCGTATGCCCGCGTGTAGTGTTTTATATTCACGTGGGCATACGCTAGTTTTCATAGGACAACCCGTGTATATGTAGGGATGACCTTTTTAAAGGTCAGCGCCCCCTAAAAAAACAAAAAGAAATGCACAAATGAATAATTGAAATGCAAGAGGGGCTAGTATGTACTTACTTGGTACAAGCGGAAGTTCGTTTCATCCACTGAAGCTCTCGGAATCAACTCTTTTGAAAAAGGGGTGTCTTTGGCTTCTTAGTCAATTTCTCAGTTAACAATGGTGATAATGAGTTTCCAGCTTCTATTTATAGATTTTTTGGCCCCTTTTTGTCATTTTTTGACCCCTTTGTCGTTTTTTCTAGCCTGAAAATTGTTTAGTATGGTCCAATAGTTTCTTATGGAATGTTACGATAAGTATGACTTTGGGTATTGGGATTTTTTTTCAAGATTTGGGTATTTTTAAAGGTCCTTTGGTAAAAAGTCATTTTTTCAACTTCTTACATTTCAGTTAGGATTCCACCTCCACTTTCTATATCTCATTGTCTTTTTCTCTTTTCCATAGGATCGACCCCACCGAGTTGCAACATAGAACCATCATTACTTCTTTAGAAGTGTAATAATTTAGTGGTGGAGCGTACCTTCACATGGATGCCCTAAGTAGATCCTGGTTGCATTTTTGGCATCCATGTCATCGTTAATGACTATAGGCTCGGGAGTCCTTGTTAGTCTTGTCCCTACTATGAGTTTGAGCCTCATCTACATGATTCATCATCACTCTTGACCTCACCCTCGAGACTCTGAAATAGTGATGGGTCTTCTGTTAAGCCCTTTTCAGACCCTCTAAACATGAAAATATTGCCGAGCGATCTTGTTTCCCTTCACAGTCACTAAACTGAAATTTGAAGGCATGTTTGTCCGGTGGTAGTTTACCCCTTTTTTGGTCCATATGTTGAACTATACGAACAAAGGTATACTCTAGGAGCCTCGGTTATCTAGAAGAGTATTCTCAGGTATAATTTTAACCCTTTTTCGGGCCCAAGGGACTAAATTTATGAAAAAGGAACCCCCACAGAGTCCATAGTTAAGCTCTTTTTAGACTCCCTAAAAGTGAAAATATTATCAAGTGACCTTGTTCCTTCACACTCGTTAAATTGGTCTAGAAGAACATCGTGTATGGAGTCCATAGTTAAGCCCTTTTCAAACTCCTTAAAAATTAAAAGATTGTTGAGCGATATTGTCTTTGTCACACTCATTAAAAAGGTTTTGAATAGACGTATTTTTAGTTCTATTTTACCCCTTTTTCGAACCGACTAGACTACCTTCGAAAAATTTACCCCAGTGGAGTCTCCTTTTACATTTTTCCATACTCACTAAAAATGAAAATCCATCGAGATTACCTTCTCTGGGCTCATTAAAATTACATCGAAGGACATTATCATTGTGTCTTGTTAATCGCATTTGCATTCCTGCATATTTGGCCTAATGTCGGCTCCATGTTTCCCTCAACTGAACTATATGAAGCATGCCTTATATGCAAGCCTTGTAGCACTTTTCCTTTGGGTCTTCACACCTTGACCCATGGAGGGATTTTCTCGAGTGCCCTTTTCCTGCATATGTCTCCATGCTTCGAGCATTAATGTGTTCCTTGCATTTGGAACTAGTATGTTTGTGACACTTTTTCCTCCTTTGTAACATATCATTCTTTTATTCTTTTTCAATCTTCCCAAAAATTATTGAAAAGACAAAAAAAACAAATATACCCCAAAAAGAGGAAGGGAAAAGTATTTTCTTTTTTGGCAGCACAATGAGTCGCCCTTGGACAAAGCACATACTTCCATTTGTTCATCAAGATCTGGGATTTAATATGACCTTAGGAAGTTGTTATCGCTACATAGATCTATGTCCTCTTCCATTTGGTTATTCTTCCAAACATATGGAGAGTTTTCGTTGCCTCCTATATCATGAAATTATTTCAATACCATGCTACCGGAGTCTCATCATTTATCATGCTATTGTCCAATGGAAGTTTTTACCAAGATTGAGTCGACCCTTCTACAGTTTGTCTCTTGACCTCATGCCTGGCCATCCCGAAAATCCCAATCAAGTCTTTGCTCGAAATCAATGAAGCCCTCAACCTAATCATCAAGATCCTCTCATTTGTTCCCCGTCGAGCCATCGAAGACCTTTGGGTAGTGAATTCGTACACTCATATTGCACTCTTACCTGAGTTATGAATATTTTGAAGTTGTTTCATGAGCTCTGAAGGCATCATCTCTAGCCATCAGGCATCATTAGATTCTTCAATATGGATACTATAAAATTATATATTTTTTATTTCAAGATGTAGATCCATTGTGTATTTCTTGCGGCTACACTTTATATAGGTATATGACATCGATATGCAATGTATTTGATTGGAAGCCATGATTCTATTTCATTCCGAGCATGGGTATGCCCACCTCGGTGAGACAATTGTTATTTTGTAGATGGCACCTCCCGAAATCTCGTCCCTAGGCTCACTTTATTCGTACATTGGTGAATATTGGTAATGTATTTCGGCCATCGAAGGCTCTTCTGACCTCACACATTAGGGGTCATTTGTTATAACTGTAATTTGCACCAGACATGCATACCTGGCATTAGGCCATCTCACTTGCCATTTTTTCCAATCCAACATTAAACAACTCTTCTAAAAACCATCCTTTTGAATATGTATGCACTATCAGACCCATTACATCCTACATATACTGACAAAATCACAAAGAATATAAAGTTGCAGACGAAATACAGATTTCTTGGTAATTGCCTAAACCATTTGACCACTCATATCTGGTCACTGAACTAGATAACTACCCTCTTTTAGCCTATAAAATAAGAGGTATGGGTCCCATTCAAAAGAGAAAAATAAGAGAAAAAAAACTCTTCCCTTTTTTGTATTCCCCTTGCCCCAATCGTTTGCAACCATTTTGTGAGAACTGAATAGGAGGAGCATATGTGGAAGCGGTTTTTGCATAATTGAAGAGGAGCCTAGGACCATAGTCAAGGAAGAGTAGACGATATCACCATTGTAAGTGACTTTTGAAAGGTTAATAAAAAAAATTACTTTTCCCGTCCCACCATACAAGGTGTTCAATATTCAGTTTTGATTTATATTTTATTAGAACATCTAAACCATTAATTCATATATAAGATGCATGTTCCTAGTTCTTTGTTTGTCTATTTGTGAATGTAGGTTGGCTTTGGGAGGAGACTTGTAGTCGAGGAGAAATCGAATGCAAAAGGATTGACACCAAACACATATTTCATGGTAAAGTTACCAAATCCTTTTATACTTGTGTTTTATGCACGAATGTGGGGTCTATGCCAAGATAATAGTAAAAAGTTGGAGACTTTAGATGATTATTTCTTCATGCATTATAGAACCCTTAGTTCTAGTCCGTAGGGGATTTTCCCACCCACATCAACCCTCTACACTAATGATTTCCAAATTAGTTGGATCAGAAATTCGTTTGACAAAAGAGGCTTTAGAAGATGGTTTATGATATATTCTGAGGCAGTGTCCATTTTCTATCAAGGGAGTATGTGCCTCATCTATTGTTACCAATCTAATAGTCCCATTTTCAAATACCTTGTCAACTTCGTATGGCCCCATCCACCTTGATTAGAGTTTTCCCTCAAAATATTTAAATCGGGAATCATAGAGTAATGCCCAATCCCCTTTTTGAAATGTCTTCTTCTTGATAAACTTGTCATTCCATCTAGCATGTTGATCCTAGATTGTAGCAATATTCTGGAAAACTACTAATCAAATTTCATCTAGCTCGTTTAGTTGCTCTAGAAGATGTTTTTGGGCTTCTCAAAGATCCAAACCTACTTCCAGGGATGTTCTAAGTGTTTTAATTTTGAACTCTAGGGGAAACAAAGGATATTTTCCATTGACAAGCTCATATGGATAAAATCCTTTTCTATTCCTCCAAGTTGTCTTGTATGCCCACAATGCTTCAGGCATCTTTTCTTCCCAATCTCGACGATGACTTGATACAGTTTTTGTGAGGATATTTTCCATTACCTTATTTGTGCTCTCGACTTGACCATTTTCTTGGGGATGATATGGAGATGTTATCATGTGCTTGATCCCATATTTATTCATTAACCATGCTATCATATGTGATGTGAACTGTGCTCCTCCATCTGAGACTATTTCTCTAGGGGATCCATATCGAGCAAAAATTTCTTTGAACAGGAAGTTTGAAATAGCCTGCTTGGTTGCTTTTATGACTACCTTCACCTCAACCCACTTTGTTACATAATCCATGCAGATCAAAATATGGAATTTTTGTTGTGACGGGGGATTGAATGGTCCCAAAAAATAAATGGCCCATTTTTCAAAGGGCTCAAGGGATACCTAGGGGTTCAAGGGATTTTTGTCTACTTTACTAGGCTTCCAAATTCCTTGGAAGTTATCACACCCTTAGACATACTTCCTTGAATCTTGAAAAATGGTGGGCCAGTAATACCCTGTTTGCAAGACTTTGTGACCTGTTCATTTATCTGCAAAATGGCCTCCACAGGGACCATCATGAGCAACCTTCAATACATCAAAAATATCATCTTCTCCTATGTAGTGCCAGATTTGTTGTTCAGGCCCAGTGTAAAATAGGAATCCCTCAATCCATGTGTAACGGGAACTGTGATGGATGATCTTCCATCGTTCCCTGTAAGGAAAATGTTGAGGCACCTTTCCTATAGCAATATAGTTAGCAGTATCTACATACCATGGAACATGAGTAGAAATTGAAAAAATATGTTCATCTAGAAAACTATGTTGTATAGGTTCCACTTGTGTATCATTTTCTAATCTAGATAAGAAATATGAAACTACATTATCCTTCCCAGGGAGATCAACAATGGTGATATCAAATTATTGTAGTAATAATAACCATCTCATGATCCGACCCTGGGTTACAAGTTTGTTCATGAGATACTTGATGGCTGCATGATCCATGTGCACAAAAGTTGGATAACCTATAATATAGTGTCAGAATTTATTAACAACATAAATGACTGCTAAGAATTCCTTTTCTGTTAGTGTATAACTTAGTTCAATTGGATTCAAGTTATTGTTGATGTAGTATATTGTGTATGGTTTTTTATCCTCCTATTGTCCCAAAATAGCTCCCACTATTGTGTGAGAAGCGTCAGCTAAAATATGAAATGAAAGCTTCCAATTTCATCCTCGAAGTATCAGAGCCTTACAGACCAGTTATTTGATTTGTCCAAATGCGATCTCACATTCATCTGTCCACATGAATTATGCATATTTGGTTATTAACTGAAAAAGAGGGTGTTCTATTTAAAAAAAATATCTATGAAACATTTGTAATAGCCTATATAACCAATGAAACTGCGTACCTGTGTTGGTGTCTTAGGTGTAGGAAGATGCAGTATTACCTCTACCTTGGAAGGATCAACTCATATCCATGATGTTGAAAGTAAGTGTCCCAACACAGTCCCTTCTTCCATGATCATGCGACACTTTTCCGTGCTAAGAGAAACATGCATTTGTTTGCATATTTTAAGTACTTTCTCTAGATTTTCCAAGGCTTCTTCGAAAGAATCCCCATAAGGAGTGAAGTCATCCATGTATATTTCAACACTACCATTGACTAAATCAGAGAATATCCCTAGTATTTCCCTTTGGAAAGTAGTAGGTGCGTTACAAAGTTTGAATGGAAGAACTCAGTATGAAAAGGTCCTCTAGGGGCTCATGAAAGTAGTCTTGTCCTGGTCTTTAGGATCTATCTGGATCTGATTATAACTATTGAACCCATCCAGGAAGGAGAAAAAACTCTTCCTGGCTAATGTGTCAAGGACTTGGTCAATAAAGGGAAGAGGAAAATGGTATTTTTTAGTTTCTTTATTCAATTCCCGATAATCGACACAAATCCTCCACTTGTCATTCTTCTTAGGAACAATGACCAGTGGAGATACCCATTGACTATATGATATTGGGTAGATGAATCCCACATCTAATAATTTTTGCAGCTCATCTTTGACAATCTCTTTCAAAGACGGATTCATTCTCCTCTATGGTTGTCTAATGGGCCAACATCCCTCTTTAATGTATATGTGATGGGTACATAAATCAATTGGGATTACTTTCATATCTATATATTCCCAGGAAAAGGCCTCTTTCTGTTCTCGAATAATTTTAATTAATTTCTCAGACTATGTGGGTGAGAGATCAATATGGACATTCAATGTTTTTCCTGGTTCAATTTCTACAGGGACACTACTGTGTGGTGCGACTGGTATAGTCTTGATTTCAGTTTCTGATTTAGAAGTGTCATGATCATTACAGCTCATAACTGATTCGAGAAATGACCGGGTAGAATTGGGAATAGAGTCAGAGTCACTGATGAAAGTGTTGATGGTATCATCCTCCATCTCATTCTTAAAGAAAAGGGCCTCACTAATGGTAAGTCTTGGTATTATCTCTTCATCAATATCTAGACCATTTATAGGTAAGGATTTACATAATAGGGTGAGTCTAGGTCATTTTGATGAACTTGGTTCTACAGGAGGGTGCATAATAAGGTTCTTAGTATCCCCTCCATTAGGTATCACCATATTTCTTGACCGACAACCAATAAAGGCGTCTGTTTTTGCAAGAAAAGGTCTCCCAAGGATCAAAGGATGCCCTCCAAATGGGGATTGCGTTTGTAAAACTAGGAGATCAACAGGGTACTGCCATGAATCTACTGAAATGGTTATGTCTTCCAATTTTCCTATTCGTTTAACAATAGACCAGACTACCAACTCAAGAATGGTAGGTGTGGGTTTGAAATCATGCAGACCAATGATGGATGTAGTTTCAGAAGTTATAACATTTATTGCATCTCCTAGATCTACTAATACATTTGGAATGTTAATCCCATTTATATGTATAGTTAGAATAGGGTTCCCTAGGTCTCCATATTTAACAAGTATAGACTTTCCTAACATAATGTCTGACAATTTCCCCATTACATGGATAGTAAGTGTATCCTTAGGTTTCCTTATGGGTTTCTTAGAACAACGATCCCTAATCATTTTCACATAAATAGACACATCTCTCATTGCTTGGAGTAAGGGAATTCTAACGAATAAATTCTATAGTTCCCCCAAGAAGTCAAATTTAGGATGAGGATATTGTTTTGCTAGAGATAGTCTTTCTTGGTAGGGGGGGTTATTGTGATGTTACTTAGTGACAGGGTTCTGAGGAGGAAATTTCTGGTTCGCAAGATTTTTAAGTTGCCTATCTTCCTTCTCAGGTTCTGACTCTGGAATTTCATTATCAATTTGCTCAATAATTATTGATGAATTCTTGGAATTCAATATCCTACCCGATCTAAGATTTAGTCTATTACATCCCAGGATGGAAATGGCATACGCAGGGAGGTTGAGTGTCTGAACCTGCTGAGATCCTTTATTATTTGGATTGGATTTGGATTGGACATGCATTTGTGGATGAAGAGGAGGGTTATTAGCAACAACACTAGGGGGCAGCTGTAATTGTTGTTGTTGTTAGAATTGGTGTGGTGGCATAGCCTGAGGAAGTTGATTCTGGTTTATTTTATTAGGGCCAATCCAGTTCTAGGGCCATGGGACAGTTGAATTATTTTGTGCGGGCCATGGTTTCCAAGAAGTGGGATATTGTTATTGATAATTTTGTGGCCATGATGGTAAAAAAGGCACGGTTTGACATCCGAAATTTGAAGTATTGAAATACTGAGAGAAGTCTTGAGGCATACCTTGATTTATGTTTTGTGGTCATGGATGCCATGGCTTTTTTGGCTGCATAAATTAGTGTTGATCATTTTCTTCATATGCTCCCTAAAAAATTGCCTTTAATCCTGGCAAAGGACATTCACTAGTCTCATGATTTTGCTCACATATAGTGCAAATAGTGTTTAGTGGACACTCATGTTGTAGATGTTTATTTATGCACCTAGGAAAAAATACTTCCATGGATTTTTCTAACTCAATATTCTTATGTTGTTCTTGTAGAAGGTCCAATTTTGAGGTTAGGGTGTTCAAAATGTCGATCCTCAAATCCTCCAGCAGGTTCCCAAGTTCTATCTTCGTGACCCCACTGCCAGAACGTTTGGTAATTCGAGTCCCCTTCCTCTGTCTGGCTGCTCCCCATGAACATTGGATGCATAATTCACATATTGTCTCAAAGTTTGACATTGATATGTCCCCTTTTCCTACCATATTCAATAGTTCCAAGGAAACTTCCCTTAATGCTCAAAGAAATATTATTTTCAAGATATCCTTGTCTAGATCATTGTGCCCTGATCTCTGCAGACTATAATTAAAACATTCCAAAAAATCCTCCATCTTCTCTTCCTCCTTCTGCACTATTTTAAAGATCTCCTCCTTTACATCTCAAGATTTTCAATAATCTTGGTACTTGTCAAGGAAGGCGGTTTTCATTTCTTCCAAGGTAGTGATAGTGTTTCCACCTAAGCCCATGAACCATCTCAGGGATGTTCCTTTTAATGTAGCAGGAAATATTTTTATCTTCTGAGCATCAGAGATATAATCATACCCATGAAAGACAAATTCAAATTCGAATAGAAATGTGACTGGGTCTTCAGTAGATCGTCCATGAAAATTATGTAGTGCCAAGAAGGGGATAGATTTCATGGGAGAATCCCCTATGATATCCCCAATTGGAAATTCAAGTGATGATTTAGCCATACTTGTGTACTTACTTTGAGTTTTTGCATAATTCCTACTAGGCATTTGAGTCTGTTTATCTATAATCCCTTGTCCCTCGTTGTGCAAGTGTTTTTCAAGGTTGTCCTAGTGAGAGGATTCCCCAAAGTCTTCTTCTGTTTTAACAGGGTTTCCCTGACCCAGGGTTAAATTAGATTCCCAAAAGATCCCCCCCAGTTTTGTAGCACTTCCTTGGTCCTAGGGTGAAACAAATTCTTCTTCTAGCCCTAGGGTGTATTCCTCCCCTATTTTCTTACTTGCCGCCTCTTCTTCTCTGAATCCTGATTCTGATGTTGAGGATGGTTTAGGTTGATTTAATGATTTCCCCCTATATCTAAGATGAGATATTCCCCTACCAACGATTTGAGATGGTGTACTTAATCCAATCCAAGGTGGCTAGTCTGATTCGAATTTTTCAATTATTTCCTTGATGAAAGCTTATATGCCCTAATCTTTTCCCCTTCCTCTTAGAGCTCTTCCTCCCTGTTGTTTTCTTCCTCCACCCCATTATCTCATGCGAATGGTGGAAAGGAAAGAATCCAATTATCTACTTAATTGCTCAATACCTGAGGCAGGGTATAAATTTCCCTCCTCAAGACGAGAGAGTGGCCCCTAAAACAGAAAGAAGAAAGAAAAAAAATAAACCCTGAGAATAGAAAAACGAAAACAACTTAAATGCCCATGACCAGGAGCAGGAAAAATAAGACGTTCCTCCCTAAGATGAGGGATTTATCTTATGATCAATATGGATCGAATTTTTTTCCTTTGGCAGCCTCCTTGACAACGACTCCAAAATATTGGGGTCCGGTATATTGTCTATATTTACCACCTAATACATTTAATTTGTCAACCTAGGGGCCTGAATGTTTTAGAGGCTACTGTGCACTCTATGTGCAGACTGTGCTTCTTTCAATATTGATCATGCAAGTAAACAATCATTGCAGTAAAATAAAGAACATGAATTATATTACTGGTGTTGAAACATAAATAGTTGTATCATTCAAATAAAGAAGGAAAACTGCAAATGAAGTAGAACACATAGATCCAACAGATTCCACACAAAATCACAAAAAATCTATATCATAAGACAACAACACCTGAGAAGAAGAGTGGGCCCAGCTCCCCGATCAGGGCTGTGATGAACTAACTACCACAAGAACTCAAAGACTCATAACAAACTCAATTTTCATTAAATAAAATGGGATTACATAGGTTGTAGTCTTGATACAGGGCAATGCCTAACTAGCTAAATGAATGGCTAATCCCTTCTCTATTACTATTCGACCTTTTATACAATTCATGGAGCACAAAGCGTCCCAAGATTAGGGTAACATCTCTTTATAAAAATACACAAAGGCTGAACTGATTAACAGAACCTAATGTTGGACCATGGAACAGGTCCTCTTTTTTACCTTCAACCCTCGGACTGCGTTGCATCCTTGATTGCATCATCTTTCCAGACTGTGTTTTCTCTGTTCCTGTGAGATTTCAAAAATTAGTGATTCTCTTTGGTAAACTGTAATGATCCCAAGCCAATTTTTTAGCTTGAAACCACTAACTAACTCTGTTGTGTATGATGTGCAGGTGACTTATTGAGTTGTCCAGTTATTAAGTGTGTTCATACAAGATTCATCCAACACATGAAATATTACAATACATTCAAGATATAGAAACACAAACAAAGATCTGACCTTTTATTATAAGAAGCATGGAATCAATACAATAGAGGGAAAATCTGGAATAATCTTAAGATGGTCCAATAGATAAGAAATATGAGCTGCTACAAAATGCTCTACTGATACAAAATAATCCTTCGAAGGCTAAATGAGAGATGAAGACCAATACAAGTATATTTGAATGCCAATTCCTCAATATGAAAGATTCCACACTCCACTAGAAGGCTGAAACCTTCAATAACTTAGCCCAACTGCAAGAAGACTCCAAATGAGCCGAAACTTGGAAAACTGATAGATCGAGGTGATAGGAAGACCCTCTTGAAATCTCAATCTGAAAGGCTAAGGAAAACTCCTCCAAACATTGAATCCTCTAATGAAGTTGCACCCTCCTGGATGCCAAGAACCCTAGGTGATTCGTCCCTGATGCGAAATGTCTCCAAATGCCATGAAACTTCCCAAGAATGTAGATTGGGCTACGAAAACCCTATAGGAAAAGTTTCAGACGATTCTAAGTGAAGCTCTCTAGATCTGAGATTTATTGAATCATAGGACATCCCCTTTGTCTCTAAGTCATCCCAATCTGAAGCTAAATATCTGATGGTGATAACTCTCTAGAAAAACTCTCAAAATTATGGTTGTTCCCATTAAAGTAAAACCCAAGTGACGGAATGGCCAAAGCCTCTCCTGATCAGCTAGATCGAACCCTTCTCTAGGTGATGGTGCGCCCTTGCTGGAAACTCAAGAACAATATGACCCTGCTATTTTCTAAATCACTAGGTGCAAATATGGTGAGTGTAGAATGGTTTGGAGGAGTCTTTCATCCTCGAGACCAAGTTGTGGAACAAGGTGAGTGGGTCTTTCACCACTGTGTTTTTCACAAGGGTTTCTATAGAAAAACCCCCAAACTGTATGCTCAAGAGGAATAACAAGCAATATACCAAATCCAGAATGAATAATAGGTGTGCCCCAGTCTTGTATTTATCCTTTTCCTTCTATTCCTCTGTTGAGTTAGATTAACTCCCAAGGTTAACTTCTATTCTTTAATTGAGTTATCTTTTACTCCTTTTAACCTTTTTATTTAAGTCAACTTAAGAATATAACCTTAGTCTAGTTGACTTTCCCCCTCAGTGTGAGACTATGACCTAGTGGGGATGCCTAGGCCATTGAGTCTCCTCATCACCTCTTTATCAAGAGGTGGGGGACATTACAGTCTCCCCTTCTTGAAATTGCTTGTCCTTAAGCAATTCCAAACCTGTTTCTCTTACCACATGCTCCTTTTCCCATGTGGCATCCTCAATGGGTAAATCCTTCCATCTGATAATGTACTCCTTGATGCTTCAGTTTCTAAGCCTCTTCTCTTGAACCTCTAATATCTCCTCCATAATCAAAACAGGTTGTCCCTGCTCATCCATGGGAGGTAATACCTCAATGGGTCTGATGTGTTGGCTGAGGGCTTTCTTAAGGTAGGAGACATGGAAGAGGTTGTGTATTTTGTTGCCTTGTGGAAGTTCCATCTTGTAGGCTATAGACCCTATATTCCTTTTGACTCTGTAGGGCCCAAAGAAATGTGGTTGTAGTTTATTTTCTCCACTCCCTTTTATGGAAGCCTTCCTATATGGTTGGAGGCTTAGGTAGATCAGGTCACCAACCTCAAAAGTATGATCAACTCTGTGCTTGTCTGCTTGGACCTTTTGTTGGTTATGTGCTCTCTGTAGATGATCCTTCAGCTCCCTAACAATGTCTTGGATCTGCTGTATCCAATCTTGTACCATAGGTTCCCTGCTGTCACCGAAAGAAATCTCCCAAAAATATAAGGGATCATACCCATACAAGGCCCTGAATGGTGGCATGCCTATGGATGTATGTTAGGTGGTGTTGTAGCAGTACTCTGCTAAGTGCAACCATCTGGCCCACATTTTCTGTTGTCCCACCGCATAATTCCTAAGGTATCCTTCCACCCACTTGTTGACTATCTTTGTTTTTTCGTCTGTCTGGGGGTGATAGTTGGTGATAGGGGTCAAAGTCGTACCAACCAATCTGAATAATTCTTGCTAGAACGTACTCATGAACCTGTTATCCCTATTGCTGACAATGGTCTTGGGTAGGTCATGCAACCTACAAATCTTCCTAATGAATAGTTCAACCACCTATGTTGCACTGAAGTCAATGGCTATGGCGAAGAAGTGTGTGAAATTTGTCAACCTGTCCACTACTTAAAAAATACAGTCCTTCCCTTGTGTCTTTGGCAACCCGGTGATGAAATTCATGGATATGCTCTCCCACTTGTGTTCTAGAATGGGTAAGTGTTGTAGTAGTCCTGTTGGGTGCGTGTGCTCATCCTTGTTCTCCTAACATGTAATACACTCCTCACATCCTCCTTGAGGCCCTTCCATGACAACCTTTCTCTCACTTGCCTATATGTCTTGTTGATCCCCTGATGTCCTGCCATTGATGAGTCATGGTATGCTTGCAATATCTTAGCCTTGAAGGCCGATTCAGGAACCAACAAAAATTGGTCCTTATAGTAGATGAGGTCATTCATAACCTTGAAATTATCATCTTGTACCTGCCCATCCAATAGCTGGCATGAAAAATGATCCTTTGCATACTCTATCACCAGATGGTCTTTCTAGTCAACTAATACCCCTGTCATGGAAAAGATGGATGGCCTCTTGGATAACACATTAGCCACCATGTTGTTATTCCATTTGAAAAATTCAATGTCAAAGTTGTAGGCCTGTATTTTGCTTACCCATTTTTGTTGCCTGTCATTCAAATCCTTCTGCTCCAATAGATATTTGAGACTGTTATGATCTGACTTGACCACAAACCGGACACCTACCAAGTATTACCTGAATTTGGCTAGTGCATGCATGATAGCTAGAATTTGTTTGTCATAAATGTTTTAGAGTAGCTTGGGAACCCTGAGTTTTTTACTCTCATAGGCAAGAGCGTGCCTCTTCTACATCGGTACGACCCCTATTCCTTCCCCAGAGGCATCACACTCCAAGGTAAAAGGGAGGCTGAAATCTGTAAGGGATAATACTGGGCATGTACTCATCACTTCCTTCATCTTGTCCATTGTTATTTGAGCCTTCTCATCCCATTTGAAGTCTCCTTTCTTAGTCAAATTGGTCAAGGACACACACAGCTGAGAAAATCCTTTGACAAACTTCTTGTAATACATGCACATGCCCATAAATCCTCTCAATTCTATGACTATCTTAGGAGTAGGCCATTCCATGATGGCTTGTATTTTCTCTTGATGTACCTGTACCCCCTTTGCCTTGATGATGTGTCCTAAATAGAGGACCTCTATCATTCCAAACTTGCATTTGGACTCCTTAACAGACAATGATTGTTCCTCCATGATTGACAAAATTTGATCCACATGCCTGAGATTCTTCTCCCACGTCTTGTTGTAGATAAGCAGGTCATCAAAAAATACCAACAGGTGTTTCCTCAGTTGTTTGTTGAACACATGGTTCATACATGATTGGAATGTAGAAGGGGTGTTGGTTAACCCAAAGGGCATCACCCAAAACTCATAATGGTCATAATGAGATCTAAAAGATATTTTTGAGATGTCTTCCTCCCTCATCTTGATCTGATGATAACCAGAACAAAGATCAATCTTAGTGAAGTAGATGGCCCCATGCAATTCGTCCAACATTTCATCAATCCTTTGTATCAGGTACCTATTTTTGATGGTCTTTTTATTCAAGGCCTTGAAGTCAATGCACATCCTCATAGTGCCATCTTTCTTCTTCACTAGCACTACTGAAGAAGCAAAAGGGCTAGTGTTGGGCCTGATGTGCCCCATGTCCAAAAGTTCCTTGATGGCCTTCTCTATCTCATATTTGTACTTCTCGGGATGTATGTATGGTGTGGTAATGACTGGTTTGGACCCTTCCTCTAGCTCAATGATGTGCTCAAACCCCCTATCTGGTGGTACCCCCGGAGGAATAGGCCCAAACACCTTGTGGTGCCTATCAAGGATTTATTTTATCTCTAGGATGTAGTGAACCTTACCCTGTTCATCCATACATGTTACAATCTTGCATGATGCTGCATATACTATCTCATCTCTCTGGAAATTCCCTCCATCCTCTTGGTCATGACTACCTTTGCAACATTCCATGTCAAACCCCGTAGCACTACCTTTCGTCCACCCTCCTCTATGAATGACATTTCCATGGTTTTGTAGTTGGTAGTGATAGGTCCCAATGTGCTGAGCCACTGAACTCCTAGGATGATGTTGGTATTCGGAACGTCCATGACATAGAAGTCCTGTATCAGCTCATGCCTACCCAAGGTAAGCTTTATGCCCAGAATGTATCTGTCGCAGCGCATAGTGCTTCCACCTGCTACCTCCACCTTGAACCCTTCAAATTCTACTGTGGGTATGTTCCTTCTCTTCAGTAATGTTGAATCAATGAAGTTGTGGGAAGCTCCTCCATCAATCAAAACCGAAACTCTCTATCCCTGCAAGACAACCCTCATTCAGAAGGTGTTATACTTGGGCACTCCACTGATAGATTCCAAGGTGGCCATATTGTTTTGTCATGTGATATGTTCCTCTACTACCTCAGTGGTTTCTTCCTCCATGTTGTGTATTTGGTCGATCTCTTCTTCCTCTTCATTGTCTGAAGTGACCTCAATGTAGTGCACCTGACCACGGCCCATGCATTTGTGTGCTGGGTTCCATGGTTCTTTGCAAGTGAAGCAAAGTTGATTCCATATCAACTCCCTCCTGGTGTTCTCACCCACTCTTCCACGGCCCCTATCAAAACCCCTTGGGTCACTTCCTTCCTAATTCATTGGAGGCCTTTGGTCTCTTCCTCCACTGTTAAGAGGTGGTCTGGGTAAAATGTTGTCTTCATTGTTGGTCCCAGATCCCTTGTCTTCCAGATAGCCTCCTGTAGGTTGGTAGGATTGAAGGCCTTATCTCAACCCTTCAAGGGTTCCATCAACCCCTCAGTGAATAGCATCATAAGCCTGGTCAGAGACATATCCTACACCATTACTGCCAGCCTTTGAAACTCATCAATATATTCCTCAACCGTACCAGTTTGCTTGATTTGTGTGAGCTCCTGGAAATGTAGTCCAGGATCTTCCTGATCAAGCCTGTCAATAAGCCTCTCAGTGAATTCTATATAGGACACTATCTGATTGTGGCCAAGAGTGGTGAGTCCATGATACCACCAATCATGAGCCTTACCATCCAAGTACATAGTAGAAAACTTGATAGCCTCCATTTCCCTCATTGGGTTAAGTTGTAGATAGGTGTCCAGCTTTTTCACCCATGCTTGTGCTATCATCTTTGCCATGCCATCAAAGTATGGAATCACTATCTTCCTGGATTTTCGTTCAAACTCAAAATTTCCCCTGTGGTTTGACCTAGGTTGATTTTTTAACCTGAGTTGGCAATATTGTTCCAGGGACATCTGCCTTTGAATCCTCATATACAAACTATAGTACTCCTTGTTACATCTCATCATTTGTTCAACAAAGTCCTCCACCTGTTCCTGTTTCCCTTTCTCATCTGTGAATGTGGGCATGTATGGCCTCGGGTTAGCCCTACTACCCCAATGTTAGCCTAGTTGTTCATTTGTGAACGTGGGAATGTATGGCCTAGGGTTAACCTTGCAACCCATCTGACCATTGGATGTGCCTCCTCCCCGAATTCATTCGAATCTAGGAGATTTCTTTGGGTTATATCTGATCTCACCATGGGATCCACTAGATCCACCAACCACCTTATTCCCATATGTCTCAGGGTCCTTCTCTTGATGGGTCATTTTCATCAAAAGATCACTTATCCAGGATTGGTTCTGGTCAATCTTCTGTATATTCTCATCAACCTTCTTTAAAGTTTTAGAAATTTCGGCATGTCCCCTTCTATTGGATTACTGGTTCTCATCTAATTGGTGGACCAATTTTCTTTCCGTGAGATTTATGGTTTTTTGGAACTTGTCAAATTTGGCTCCCAAAAAGGCCAAGCCTTGAGGCTCATGGTCATCCCCTAACCCTTCCATTTCAACCTCTGGTTCACTGCTTGGTTTCTTCCTTCTACCCATAAATATTCCACTGTACCTCTGCATGCAGTAATCCCTCCATAGGTTTGTAGGATCAAAGCTATGATACCATTGTAATGATCCCAAGCCAATTTTTTCGCTTGAAACCACTAACTACCTCTGTTGTGTATGATGTGTAGGTGACTTATTGAGTTGTCTAGTTATTAAGTGTGTTCATACAATATTCATCCAACACATGAAATATCACAATACATTCAAGATATAAAAACACAAGCAAAGACCTGACCTTTTATTATAAGAAGCATGGAACCAATACAATAGAGGGAAAATATGGAATAATCTTCAGAAGGCCCAATAGATAAGAAATATGAGCTGCTACAAAATGATCTGTCGATACAAAATAAGCCTCCAAGGGATGAATGAGAGATGAAGACCAATACAAGTAGATATGAATGTTGATTCCTCAAGACGAAAGATGCCACGCTCCACTAGAAGGCTGAAACCCTCAATAACTCATCCCAACTACAAGAAGACTCCAAATGAGCCCAAACTCGTCCAGCTAATAGATCGGGGTGATAGGAACACCCTCTTGAAATATAAAGCCGAAAGGCTAAGGAAAACTCCTCCAAACCTTGAATCCTCTAATGAAGCTGTGCCCTCCCAGATTCCTGGAACCCTAGGTGGTTCGGCCCTAATGAGAAATGTCTCCAAATTTCGTGAAACTTCCCAGGAATGTAGATCATGCTATGAAAAATGTATAGGAGAAGTTTCAGAATCGGACTCTAAGTGAATCTCTCTATATCTGCGATTTACTAAATCATAGGACATCCCCTTTATCTCCAATTCATCCTAATCTGAAGCTAAATATCTGATGGTGATAACTCTCCAGAAAAACTCTAAAAATAATGGTTGTGCCCCTACAAGTAAAACCCAAGTGACGAAATGGCCATAGGCTCTCCTAATTAGTTGTATTGAACACTTCTCTAGGTGATGGTGTGCCCTTGCTGGAAACTCAAGAACAGTACAACCCTGCTATTTTCTGAATTTCTAGGTGGAAATATGCTAAGTGTAGAATGGTGTGGAGGAGTCTTTCATCCCTGAGACCAAGATGTGGAACAAGGTGAGTGGGTCTTTCACCACTGTGTTTCTCACAAGGGTTTGCACAACAAAACCCCCAAACTGTATTCTCAAGAGCAATAACAAGAAATATACCAAATCCAAAATGAGTAATAGGTGTGCCCCAGCCTTCTATTTATCCTTTTCCTTCTATTCCTCTGTTGAGTTAGATTAAATCCCAAGGTTAACTTCTATTCTTTAATTGAGTTATCTTTTACTCCTTTTAACATTTTTCTTTAAGTCAACTTAAAAATATAACCTTAGTCCAGTTGAATTTCCCCCTCGGTGTGAGACTATGACCTAGTGGGGATGCCCAGGCCACTGAGTCTCCTCATCACCTCTTTATCAAGAGGTGGGAGACATTACATAAACCCCCAACCAAAATATAATGTTTTTGAACTAATACACACAATGACATAATAAAGGTGCATTCTTACCGTTGTGGTTAAACACAATAGCTCATAGAATATAGAAATGGAGGTAAATAATAATAGAAAAATGTGGTAGAAAATAAACAATTTCATGGGCCAACAACTGCCATGCCATAAGCATCCTTGAGTTGCATATTCCTTGTTTCACTCACCCTTCTTTTCTTAGGTATCCCTTCACTTCTACACAACCCCTCAAAGATCCAACTTTCCAAGGATTTCACACACAAGGAGAGTGCTAACTCATTATTAGAACCCCACCAAGGTTCTACATTTATAGGGCTCCCTTGTCTCCAACAATAGTTTTTCTTGAAAATCATTCCAACTTTAATCAATATTATATCATCTGTATCACACACATATAGTTATTATGAGAGAACACTATAAACAAATTCATTTAGAAACTCAAACTTATTTCATAAGGAACTCAACTTTTCCCAAAATATGAAATTCTATCTCCTAATTTTTCATGGTTGTTGCAATAGTAAGATGCAATATCCCTTTTGGATTTCAGCAAGAACCATATTGAATACCACTTTTCCTGCAATGCTTCTGTTATCACTCCAAGAAACCCTCTGTGGTTGCAGACTAGAGGTGCTTGGTAACTTAAGAAATGGATGTTTTTTGTATTTTATGAAGGTGGATCAATGGGACAACTCAATGCAGCTTAAAGCATTCAAACATGAAAATGATAAACAAATAGACAGTGCTCTCAAGAATTGATTAATCAGCAAGTGGCTTTAAAGTGGGTGGAGAACAAATTATCACTAAACCAGTGAAAAGCAGGGTCTAAGAGACAATCGAAAGACTTATTATCAAGTTATGAGCTAAACAATGGGATAACAGCCATTCAAAGCTTGACAACACAGATAATAATGCAGAAGAAAAGGTGAAAAGCTGGCAATCAAAGCTGAAAGGAACCTGTGATCTGTATTAGCATAGAAAGTCTGAGTACAAAAGAACATTCCTCAGTCCAGAATCGAACCCTAGGTTCATGTTTTGTTCTAATATTTATAAGATTACAAAACAAACTTCTGATCCTAAAAACATGGATCAGATCTACTAAAAATAGAAAGTGAAAACTGTTTGCAAGATACAAGGAATATTTCCTCAAAAAGTGGTAGATCTCTGATTTTTTTCCTGTTGACTGTTGATGATGTGTAGACAGCCTTCCAAGGCTAAAATACTCTTCTTCTGCTGAAGCCAAGTCGAGTTGGCTGAGCTGGCAGAATACCCTGTTTTTCAGTTCAAAGGAAATTACTCATTTTCCTTTGAAATCGT
>ML806284.1:143933-158579 GCA_009831015.1 Picea engelmannii
GACTAAAATATTCGCCAAAAAATTATATATACATTTTATATTATTGATAAAATAGCCCTCAATTTTTCCTATGTATCATGGGGATTCGCCCATTTATTATACATATAAATTTAGGGGGGGTTCTTAAAATCACCCCTGTCTAGATGGCAGGTTTTTGATGAAGGACATGGGTCCTCCACACTTCTTCCTTGGAATCGAGAATAGTCAGGATGCATCAGGCATCAAACTGTCTTGGTCCAAGTATGCATGAGATCTCCTTGAGAGATTTCAAATGCTAGATTGCAAGTCCGATTCAACTCCTTTCCTATCAAGAGTCAAACTTGAGGATGGCAGGGAGACTCCACTGGTTGATAGCACATTGTACATATAGCTAGTGGGGAGCTTGTTCTATCTAACACACTCTAGACTAGACCTCTCATATGGAGTTGTTACATCTTCCAAGTTCATGCAGGAGTTCCATGAGCTACATTGGAAAGCTACAAAGCACATCCTTTGATACGTACAGGGCACCATCACCTTTGGGATTCATTATGTAGAAGACTCTACATTAAATCTCATCAGTTTTACTGATTCTGACTGGGTTGGTGATAGCATTGATCGCAAGTCCACATCTGGTTACTCACTTAGTATTGGTTTCGGGCATATATGTTGGTAGAGAAAGAATCAAGTTGTCATTGCTCTATCTTTAGATGAGGCAGAGTACATAGCGGTAGTTAGCTACAAAATTTTCTCACTGAGTTGGACATTCAGTTTCATCGATTGATCATCATATGGTGTGACAATTAGAGCACTCTTAAGTTCTGCAGAGATCCAATTCATAGGCAGCGGACAAAACACATCGATATCCACATGCACTACATCGGGACCTAGTACATGAGGGCATCATTGACTTATATTTCTTTCCTTCAACAAAACAGACCACAAACATCTTCACCAAGACCTTCAATGAGAAGAAGTTTCATTCTCTGCGAAGTCATGTTGGAGTGAAGGACACACTTGCCTAACAACTGTAGTTATTATTTTTACATACATTTTACCTTGAGGGGTTTTTTTTCCCATGAGGTTTTCCTTCTTTCCTCACTTTATTTTTAGTGTATATTTTGTACTTGGGTACCTAACATGGCCTCATTGTCCGGACCTAATCTTTATTTTCACCATAGTGATGTTCAGGGGGAGTGTTGGAGTTACTTCACACACACCTAGGATTTATTTTTCCTAATTTTTTCCCTTTTTTATTAGTTATAATTAGTCATTATCTAGTCTCCTATAATTTAGGGGAGAATATTCCAGATGGAGAATATTGTCTTTCATTTGATAGTGTAGTTTGACTAGTTGAGTTGAGTTTAGATGCTGCATTGGTTTTGTCACCATGCAACATTGGGATCATCACCATGCTAATTCGACCTTGCCTTGGTATCATCAACAGAGTGGTGCATTATCCTTGATTCCCTAATTTAACTCCTCACTACTCTTTGTTCAGTCAGTTAACTGAAGACTAGTTGACTAGTAAACTCAACGAGGTGGCAGTTCACTCCCATAACTTCCTGAGAGACTAGACTAGGTGGAAGTTCACTCTCATAAATATTGGTGTGTGTCTAGGTCACTCTATACCACCACTATGGTGCATTGGTCATCCTTCAGTTGAACTCATTTTGTTATACATAGTATATCATGTGTAAATTATTCATTATTCATAGCAGTTAATGAGAATTCTTTCATTCTTTCTCAACTTCTCCTTCTTTCTCCTTTTCTCTCTGCAAATGTGTGTATTGTCGTTTAGCTAGATCTATTCTATGAAGGTTCAATACATTTACACTCTAAGACCCTTTCTATCTTAAAAATCCATTTTCGGGCACTATCCCCTTTACTTCGACCCAAATCCCATGTGACTGGGGGCTAGAACTAGGAGCTTACCTAAATGGAACTTATCCGGATCTTTGGGAATATAGCACTATGGAAATTCAGACTTCAAAGGTTTCTCCCTCAACACACTCTAAATCCTCTTAATGTTGAATTCATGAACTTCCGAATGGGCGATTCTATGGAGAATTGTTACTCTGATACTCTAGAGCTTCGGTCTTCATAATATTTTCCAACATAACAAAAAAGTCCCCCTGAACGCCAAAGTGGCGAACCCCCTATTATCACTGAAATATCGTATGAAACATTGCACACAAATGGTTACAAAAATACAACAATGCCATGAAAAATTATTTCCCCTTCAACACTGAAATGCATTCAAAAGGAAAAAAAAACTATACAATTGGGTCAAAAATTGACATGCGCAAATTCACCAAAGGAAGCGCACACAATGCGTAGTGTGTGTGGGCCAACAAAGACCTCAGAGTGCACAATGTGTCAAGTATGTGACTGTGTATGAAACAATATGCGCACTTCTATGAACAAGACATTTATGGATCTTGTCGGCCCCTCAACCACTAATGGACCAGCTACCAACACAATTTGAACTTCATATCTGAGGGAAATATGAATGAGGCATTGGTCAAGGACTAGAGGGTGCCCTAAAATGCCCCTTGTTCATACGAAGAACCAATTAAATTTTTCCTTGAATAAATTCTATAAATAAGAGCCATGGGTGCACTAATAAACCAAGATCTTAATAGTATTGTTATGCTGCAATAATTCTCCCTTGAGAATCCTCTTTTCTCTGTGGATCCTTCAAGCATCATTGCAATAGGCCATTCCACTCACCTCTTGAGGGAATAACCATTTTTGTTCTTCACCATTTTCCATTTTCTTCCATTTTAAGAAGATGTCTCCATTATGGAACTCAAGATCACTCCCAAGGAGGAAGAGGGGACTCATAAGTCCTCATTTTTCACTATGGTTTTTTTCCCACTAATCTATTGATCCATTGGTAGAATTATGTTGGTCATTGGTTGATTTTTATGGTTCAAAGTTTCTCAATATTTCTAACTTTTATTTCTTAGATGTTTTAGTTTATTTATTTGTTTATACATGTGTTTGGCTTGTTTGACCCTCGCATAAACTTTTGTCTTGTCTAGCAGGCTCATCTAGGCATGCAAGTGTTGTTGTTTCTCTCAGCTAAGTGAAAACACCAACACAAACGATTGGTGACAATACCAAGGATAGGTATCAAATTCCACCCTATTTGAGTTTAGAGAGAAATTAGTTTTAGTCAATTTGTCTTGCATGTACCAAAACCAACCTATCCCAACCTACCAAAGGAAAAATTCAAAGCCGGAGGACGACTATTTCACTCAAAAATTTATCCCTCGATACGTGATAGGAAGTGCGCAGTTTTTCCTTCCCACATATGTGCACTCCACGTGCCACATAATTCTTTGTACTGAACATTGTATTCCCACTGCACACTTTTCAGAGTTGTAATCCATGCATATCTCTAGGTTTTCAAAATTGTAAGGGTTTTTATGATGATTTGAAGGCCCCTAGCCTTCAGATTTTTACTTTCATGTACTTTTCAAGGAATCTGCACTCCACTTAGATTCCTTTACCATATGAAAGGTTAGCTAAACATAGCCACTTAGGGGTTAAAAATAACCAATATTCTCCTCGTTTTCTTTGGTTTCCACATGTATGGCTTGTTTGTCTTGTAAAAAATTAAGTTGAAGTTGTTACTATCATACATAAATCACTTACATTGGGACTAGAAGTTAACTTTGATGCTTGAGTATACTCTTCTCTCACACCCTAGTGTGATATTGAGAATAAGAAAGGTGATTAAAGTGACATTTCATCTCCCTTAAAAAAATCTTTAGAAGAGGACAAAGCCCCTCTAGGGTTCCTCTTATTTCTTTGTAATCATCTTAAAGTTGTAAGGGCCCATACATGCCCACATGTTGCAAACTTAGGATAGTTTCTTGAATTGCTTTCTTAGTTTACATCACAATATAGGAAAGTTTAAAGATCAATGTAATGATAACATACATGCCCACATGCTTGCAATCTAGGATAGTTTTCAAGATTTCTTAGTGTAAAGAACATTTTGGGAGTTTAAAGGATTTGTAAGGACCCATATGTCCACATACTAATTCTTTAGGGATTTCAAAATTCCGAAAGGTTGTACTAATGACACTTAGTAAGATAGGTAAAAAATATTTGTAAGGACCACAATAATTCCACATGTTGCAATATCACACCTAAATTATTAAAAACATGGCACATATTTTTCACTTGCTCACACACAAAGTCACTTCCCACACACATAATTTCTACCTTGAATAAGTGGAGGTTGAATTAGGTTTTCTCTAAAGGAATTCTAAAACGTCCCACTATTTCTTTGGAAATTATCAACACCCCTTAATTCAAATGAGATTGGTTCACACCCCCAATCTCTTAGCCCACCACATCTAAATTTTTTCTAAAAACTCACTAAGTTTTCCTCAACAGGAGGTGCCAAAAGATATTTTTTAGTCTAGGTAGGATAGTGGGGGTAGGCATCCAAATAAACCCCTGTTATCTAGTTCTCACATTTTCAAACATTAGAAGTTGACAAATAGGGAACTTTCAAATCATCCAATTCAAGTGGTCATACACCATAAGGAAGGAAGATACCAATGAAGGGTTGAAGGTTGAGGTATGGTTGTTCTGTGCATCCCTCCTTGAGTCACCCAACTCTTGGAAAGAAATCCAGCCCATAACCCATTTTTGAGGATGAAAATCTAAATGTCACACATTGATTGAGGTACCTAGTGAACAATATTTAGGACATCTACCTAGGTGACGATTGTGGGATATAATCACACCTTGATCACATTTTGTGTGGATATTGAGAACTATCACCATATCTTTAGGGATATGCACCATCTACCCCTCATTATAACTAATTATTTCAACCTTCATTAGTTCCTCTTTTGGTGGCTTCAGACCCCACTATTGAGTTCTCTTGGAAGGCCTGGTTTTATTTGAGAGGACGGATGGTATGTCTTTTAGGAAATGAGAATTTGTTTTTGTTCCCCCATGCGGAAAACATCCACCTATCCACATGTTTTCTTATTTACAATTTATTTATGTATGATGCTCATTTGATTACATGCAATTGTGAGTTGTACCCTGTTGGGAAGGTCCAAATTATACAAAGTTGTTGTTAACTTATCTCTCTTATCACCCTTTTCACACATTCACTTTTCTAGTCAGAAACCATAGGGGACCCACATAATCCTCCTCATTCCATTTGATTGAAAAATATTCCTCCTATTCTAGGAGCAGTCCCCAGTCTTTCCAACTCACTGGCTCAACCATCTCACACCCCCATGAGTGATACTATTTTGGGATCATATTTACTTGGTTCCACTTTTCTTGCATCCAATTCCCCAGGCCATCCATCCTCTAGTTCTCCTTGAAAAGGAGGTGGGGAGGAACTTGTTCTCAAGGGAGAGGTACAACCTCACCAAATCCCTCTCAAGGGACAGGTCCACCACCTGCTCACACGATGGCTGGAACTAATCCTCCACCAAATATCCCTATGACATGCTTGGAATCACTTAACATTCCTAATTTAACCCAACTGTTATCCCTTGACCAAGTTTTGAAGATCCTTGGTTAGGTTTGACCTATTTTGGGACTTCGATAGGTTGTCGAAGGAGGAGTGCATGTCAAAGCAGAGATCACGGGATCTTGGCCCCCTTTTAGGGATATTTGGGTTTTGGGCTTATGTAACGGGTATGGGGATGTCGGCCCATGGGTTTACCCATTCGTATGCCTCTTTTGTAATGTATAAATAGATATCTAGGTGGTGCTAAGGGTAACGAGGCCAATGTGATAAGTGATAATAGTTTTAAATTATTTATGCATGCTATGTGTTGAGAACTTGCTGAGCTAAGTGCAAGTGATTGTAAGAATCTTGTGTACAGACAGTAAGAAGGCTTTGTGCCCCACACTGGAGTGAACCACGTATATCCTGTTTTATGGTTTCTTTGTGCATTATGTTGTATTTTAGTTTTGATATCCTTATGTATGATGCATCTGGTCTAATATCTTAGTTCTTGGAAAGGTGAATGAATGCTAGATCTGATCTATGTTGATGTGCTTAGTGCTTGAATGTGTTGAATCTTGTTGAATATTACGTTGATTTGTAATTAGGGTTTGGATATGTGATGTGGATGAGGGTTAATTACTGAGGAATGTTAAATGCTAATTTCTTTGTTAGAGTATTGTAATCATAGATCTGTGTCCTAGCTAAGGTTGCAGACATTGGAGTCTTGCAACCACCCCAGCCTCTACCTCGGGTGAAACTTCATCTGCTTCGCAGGTGTTGACAAAAGGGACGGTAGTTAGGGTTTTGTTGGTGTGCAGTTGAAGCATTGAACCCTATGTATGCCCATGTGCCAACAAATGGTTTCATTATTAGGACCTAAAACTATGATTGTTGGGAACTAAGGAAAATAAATAAATCTTTGTGCATAGATTTTTTCCTTTAGTGCATGATACTCTACTTGAATTACAAAGTTCTATACTAAGAGAGGAGGTGGATCTGAAGAAATGAAGTAATATCTGAAAGCTTTGTGCTCTGTTAAAGGTAAGATAAGTGGAAATTTTTGTTTCAAAAGTATGGATCTAGGTGTGTTTGATAGATTTTTTCCTAGTATAAAAACTAGGGAACAACTAGAAGAAAGGAGTTTTGATATGAGTATATCTGATAGAAATAATATAGGATATGTTATTCCTATGCATATCAAGAATGTTTGGACTAAAAAATGGATACGAGATCCTAAGAAGACTTTTCTGTAGGTTATCCACCATGATCCTAGTGCACAGTACAAAAAAGGTTGTGGATCATTTAAGAGAAAGAGAGGATTAATTATTTGTTACAGTTGTAGAATACCAGGACACCTTGCTAAGGAATGCCCTAGTAGAAGACCCAATTGTCTTTGTTGTAAATGTTTGGACAATGACGTTCTAGATTTCCTTGGAATGATTGCTAAGGTTGAAAGAATGAATATGAGACAAGAAAACCCTGAGGAAGACTAAGAATATTATACCATGGTAGAACCCTAGAAAAATCAGAGACTGTATTACTACAAATGAAATAAACTGTGAATGATCATAGAGATATCAACTTATCATAGATATTCAAAGAGAAAGAGTGCACAGAAAAATGAATAGGAGAATTTGATAGAGACTGTATCCTAGATGAGGAAACACAGTTGAATATCATGACATAAAGAACTTGGGAAATTTTAGGAAAGCCTGCTATGATTCCTTCATTGGGAATAATAGGATTATTTAGAGGAAAGATGATAACTCTATGTGGAAGAATTACCTAGACATCTATGAGTGCTCATCGAACTTCGACAGAAGAATAATTTGAGATAATTAAGTTTGTTAAGAATAAAGCCCCATTTGCTATACTAATAGGAAAAATCTAGATTGAGAAAGATCAAGCCCGAAGAAAAGAAGAGGAAGCTCTGGAACAAAAAAATCAAGAAATAAGAGACTTCATGGCTAAGAGAATAGCACACTTACTGGAAGAACAAGAAAACCAGTCGAAGCTACTAAGGACCAGAACTCTGGATGTCGAAGTTGAAAGAACACAAGAATATTTGAAACACCTGTCTGTAAAAGAGAGTAGAGCACCTACCCCAGATAGAGAAGAAGTATTTCCCTTGAACCATAGTAAATACCATCACCAATGTGGATTTACTATGCCAAGAGGAGATAAGAATCAGAATGGAAAGAGGAATATCGAGATGCAGATCACAGGGAAGAAGGCTAGAAATATTAGCAAGAAGAAAGAAAAGTTAGAGAAATTACAGGAAGTTCCAAAGAAGACTTCACAGAAGGAAGGTCTCCAGAATTTAAACTTCACCAGAATATCAGAGTAGCTAAGATTAGCGGTTCACCATGGCGAAGCGATATGACCATTGGAGGAATTATAATCGTTATATTGATGTTCCCAAATGGTTAGAGAAATAGTTATGATTAGAAAACTCACCATCGACCCATTGGGACTATGTCGTAATGGATAGAATTGCATTGATGAAGGCCTCTTGTCTGTTGCAGGGATTCGTTACATCAATGTCTACTTATTTTCTCGACTATTGCAGCAAGAACACTTTCACAAATTGTATCTGAGCCAACAAGAGAATTCATTGTTATTGTGTTGTGCTTACTTGGATTTCGGTACCTATTCTATTTCATTAAGCATTTGTTCATCGACCTGAGTTATCCTATCTCGAGCATGCATGTCAAACAAAATCAGAGCCGCATAAAAGTATGTCTAATAAGTTCTAATCAAACTTATGGTTGAGAAGGTGATGTCCGTCAAAGTTCAATCTTCATCGACGAGAGGAGTGCAAGCCTCCCTGTCGACTGCTCACGGATACGGGCCATCCAGAGCTACAGATGAGAAAAGAACCAAGCATCGATATGACTTGGTGAATGCGAAGTTAATCCCATCCATCCTACTTGACTACATCCTGCCTTTGGCCGACACAGTGAATCATGATAGTGTCCCCAGGGACTCCGACTACACCTTGTTCATTGTGTACCTCTCAAAGGGGATATGCACAGCCAAGCCTCAGCTGGATAATATCATGATGTTAAATATCAGTGACTTCAACCTAGGGGATCATAAGAAATTCAACATGATTTCCCCTCATAGGTATTTGACTAGGACGAAGGGGAATAAGTCAAGGATAATCTCCCAACCATGGACTATGGACCTCGCGCAGTTGAATATTATGAACATGATGAAAATACCTCATTTGGGAAGGCACCCAGAGGTTAACATGTGCGTTAAGCTCCTATTATCGATCTTCAATGGAGGATACCTGTGTCTAGATAGATGCATCACCATCGACCCAACACTGATCCATCGGCTCACCAGATTGAGCATGCAGGGACCAGACCTGCAAGACTTCTACCCAAGGAAGGCTACTGATCGCACCCTGACGCAGAAGATTAAATATACATACGATGAAGTGGAGAAAGGGAAGTGAGGCTACAAGGTAGCCTTAATCCATAATGGCGCAGTGCACCTTTCTTTCCAATTGATTGTTGGTAAGATAGTCTTGAAGAATAGACCCACGCAGGTCACAGGGTTTGTTATTGACCTCGCAGGGAAATGCGTGGAGGGGCTATAGATGAATTGGGCAAAGTACTTAGTGAACTAGTTAGAACAAGACTGTCGCAAAGATTAGGATCATGGATATGAGTTCCATTTTAGTTGGATGGTGATCGTCATTGCATTCATATCTTGGGAGATGCCGGAAAGTGCGACCTTCCCTAAACTAGAGCCATTTGAACCCTTAGCCACAAATTTCACCATGTTCTAGTATTCGAGCGATATGGGAAAAAAATGGCAGTCAAACATGGTGTTCCAAAGCTACTACTTGCAGTTAAAGAGGGATATTGAGGTTGTCCCTCGTATAAAACTGAACACCCTGCACAGGTTCATTCCATTTGTGAATTTCCACATAAAAAAACATTTTATCTACATCATTGTGTGCAGAGAAGAACAAAAATAATTACTACAGAGTTATTACAAACTCATAGAGGAGGACCTAGAAGAAATAACTAAGGAATGGCCTATAGAGTCCTTATCCCTATTTACCCCATAGAACTTTCTGATCTTGAACTAATTGGAATCTCGATGGTCACTTGTGAAGGGCATGATACACCTGGAGCTAGCAGAAGGAGGAAGACAGAAGAGGTCCAACAGCTGAGAAGTGCATCAAAAGAAATTTCTTTAGAATCACCTAAAGGAGGAGGTGATGACAAAGTAGATAAATAAGAGAACAATGGAAAAGAAGATCAACATAAGAAAGGCGAAGTAACATTGCCACACAATCCCCCTGATGACGCAAATTCATCTAACAAAAGAAATGTCTCTCCCACGAAACCCACATCGTGGAAGAATTCAAAAGCTAGTAAGACCAAGTTGAATACTGTGCTCACGCTCGATGACTTCGAATTCATCATCACAGCCATATCATATGCCTCCGATGATATTTTGCAGCAAAATGAAGCTAAGAAAGAGACCATGTGTGAAAGAATTAAAGAATAGCTGTGAGGGGTACAACAGGCCCTTAACTCCAGTCACACAGTTTCCAATGTGCCCCAACAATCAGAAGAAACAGAGTTGAGAGATGAGCCTACCCAACTCTATAGACTATTTGATGCGACTGAATATTGTCTTCGTCACACAAAAGAAGAAGCAGAACATACCACAATGGCCCTGAATAAATCACAAGAGGAAGTGATAGATAAACGTCGAGTTGCACAAAAGGAGAAGGATGACCTCCAAGAAAAGTTTGAAGAGGAGAATGCACATATCTAGCATGAGAAAGAACAACTTCTCACAGAGTAGGTTGGATTAAAATAAGAAGTCAGCAGAGAACTTCTCTCTGTGACAGGATTAGAGAAAAAGGAGGAAGACTCAGTGGAGCATGAAGTAGCACATCTTGTTGAATCCATCCAACAACTTCAATAGAGAATAGCATATCTAGAGCTACAAATAGTACCAAGTACTCTGCAAGACATTCAAGAACAAAGAGAATCCACTGCCCTGAGCGCAGTTGAGAGGATCAGAGCATTAGCTTTGGAATTTAAACAACTTAGTAGTATAAGTTCACAGACTTATGAGCAAATTACTGAAGACATTGAACTGAAGACAATGGATTCACAGATCTTGGAGGAAAAGAAGTAAGCGATGACAGTACAGGCACAGTTGAAGCTCCTGCCAGTAGTTGGAATAATGAAAAGGTCCTAGGAACAACACACTGCTCAGTAGTAGTTCCACACCATATAGAGAAAAGTAATGGAAGTGAATCAGAGGCTCCAACCATTCTAGGATGATTCTTGCCAATTATTTGAGGCGATTGATGGTCAAGGAGTAGAGCTGGAACAAGTAGTCACTTTAGTAGAACAACACTTAGAGGGACCTGTGAAGGAGGCAATTATTCAAGATTTCACCCAGCAGGGGGCCTTGTAGAAGCAGCAGATCGAAGCATCTTCAGCCAGGCTCGAGGATTTTGAGGCAGAGCTGTCCATATCAGAGTGACTCAGGACAAGTCACAGGTGAGTGTTGGGGGCCTATTGGCCCTTGACCAAGTTTTGGATATCCTTGGTCAGGTTTGACCTATTTTGGGACTTTAACAGGTTGTCGAATATGGAGCATAAGTCGAAGTTAATATCACAGGATCTCGGCACCCTTTTAGGGATTTTTGGGTTTTGGGATTATGTAACGGGTATGGGGATGTCGTCCCATGGGTTTAAAATTACTTAGACCTCTTTTGTAATGTATAAATAGATATCTAGGAGGTACTAAGGGTAACGAGGCCAATTTTTTGAGAACTTGCAGAGCTATTTGTGCATGCTATTTGTTGAGACCTTGCAGAGCTAAGTGCAAGTGATTGTAAGAAGCTTGTGTATAGACAATAAGAAGGATTTGTTCTTAAGCCTAGCTTGGGGAAGGAGGATCTGGCAAGGTGTGCACATATCTCTTGTCCTAAGTGGAGTTGGTTTTGATTCTCTATGCATGAAAGGATATTTACATAAGATAATAAAGAAGAGAAGAGTCGGTGGATGTAGCCCCACACTGGGGTGAACCACATATATCATGTGTTATGGTTTCTTTCTGCATTATGTTGTATGTTAGTGATGTGATTTATGATTAGTGTTGATATATTTATGTATGATGCATATGGTCTAATAGCTTAGTGATTGGTAAGTTGAATCAATGCTAGATCTTATCTATGTTGATGTGCTTAGTGCTTGAATCTGTTGAATCTTATTGAATATTGCGTTGCTTTGTAATTAGGGTTCGGATCTGTGATCTGAATGAGGGTTGATTATTGATGAATTTTAGCTGCTAAATTCTTTGTTAGACTATTGTAATCACAGATATGTGTCTGAGCTAAGGTTTCACACACTAGATTCTTGCAACCACCCCGCCTATACCTCGGGTGAGACTTCATCTGCTTTGCAAGTGTTGCTGAAAGGGTCGGTAGTTAGGTTTCTTTTGGTGCGCTATTGAAGCGTTGAACCCTGGGTCTACCCTTGTGAGAACACAAAATCACGAATGATCCCATCTTGCATGATATCACTTGGCCCAATATACCTACCAAACTACCTTCATATATTCCAAAGTTTGAAGGAAAACGAGGGGATGATCCCGCCAGCCATATTATGAGCTTCCACTTATGGTGCTCTTCAAACAACATCACTGATGATTCCATCCACTTAACTTAGTTTCAACATACTATCACTGGTTCCTCAAGCAAATGGTATGTGCACAAAAATTGAAGGTCCCATGCGACCTTTGAATCATTGGCAACGACCTTTTTGTCCCTTTTCCAACTACCAGTTCATCATGATATTATCTTTGAATTTCTCTCGAATTTCAAAAAAACTACCTTTATCCATATAGAAGATCACATCCATGAATGGCTTTGGTGCCATAGTTTGTGTAAAGAATAAACCACCAAAGAACTATGTGTTGATTTGTTTCTCAAATCACTTATCTCTGTTATTTCCAAGGTTGTAGCATACACCTTCCCTCAGATAGAGGAGTAGGACATCAACAAGTCTCAAAAGTTTTACCTCATCTGTGCTCAATCAGGTTACTTATACTTAGTGTTTCCTGATGCAGCTAGACCCATACCATTTGGCGAGGAAAAACCTAGGATTCCCTATCATACAGATGTGTTGATTTGTTCCATGACACACCACCAACCTTAAAACCACCCACAACCTATTTAGAATGCACCTCAATATCACAACCCTATGGAGGGATATCTTATTACCCTCCCCCAACTTACCATTAACCATTTCTTGTTGTTCCCCCTCATCTGTTGGTGGGACCCCCACCAATAACCTAGATGCACTCGGTCCCTCCATCAAATGTGGGTCCACCCCCAACCCTACATGCGACCATAAAATTTGTGGCGGTACTTCAACTTCCTATATGACATATGGATCGACCCCCCAAAACAATCTGTACTTTCAATTTCCTAGTCGCCCACAACTAGTTGACCCTCCACAAGGACACCCACATGTCGGCGTTGATTTTTTTCATCCCTCTCCCATTCAACAGGTTTAGGATTTTGAACAGTTGAATGCGTAAAATCTGGCCAATTAACCGAATAATGCCAATAATAAATGGAAAAACTAAAATAATAATAAATTGATACCAAAAGGAAATAACCCCCAACAAAACCATCCTACTGGGGGCAACCAGAATCAAGGAAACCAAAACCCCCAAGGGGAAAATAATAAAAAATGACAAGGGAATAACAACAACAATATTTAGACTATATTCCCTTGTTCTCTCTTTGGTGAGTATGGACACTATACACACCATTTCCCCCAAATTTCTGACTTCAAACGAATGAAGGAATCCATAAAGGTGTAAAACCCTTCAACGTCACCTGCCCCTTAGTAGGCCCCCCAAAAATACTTGAAATAACCACATTCGACTACTTTGCAAAACAATATTCCACACCAAGGTGTAATGAATACCCAATGAGAGGTATGCCCCGCTCCACCCCAAATGGGGCAGTATCAAAACCAAGGTCTGAATCAACCTGGAAATCCGATTAATAGATGTCCATAGAATTTGGTGTGAATATGAATTTATTTCCAGTGTCAGAATTCTTCATCTGATACATGGAGAGAAGGTTGAAAGAAATATTGGGAACATGCAACACAATCTCGAAGCTTCCATTGGTGAGTTCAATCCTTCCTTCATCGCTAAATTCAACATAAGAGTTGTCCCCCATTAGAGTAGGAGGAACTTTGAATGCATCCAAAGAAGAATATATTTATTTTTAGGGAGCCATATGATGTGATGCTCCTGAATCAATGATCCAAGCATCGGGAGAGGAGTTGATGGCAATCAAGGCATGGCTAGAATTTCCTTTATTGGAATTTAGATATTCTGGCTTCTTCTTCTTGGCACCCTCAGGGATGCGATCTCCAAGGTTGTTTTGTTGAAGTATTTGAGACATCAGATCTATATATTTTTTTCATGCATGTGGATTGTTAGGACCACATATTGTACCTTTTTGCCCATACTTTTTGCCATCATTATACCCTTCATCACCTATATTTAGACTCATAATATCACTTCATCTGATCATTCCAAGGTATACAACGTCCTTTGTCATTACTATATGCTTAATCTGTTTTGCATAATATTTTACATTACTTTTGTACTAAACTATTGATTAGAAGTGCATAAGTATCCATAACTGCAGATTAGCATTTGAGGCCTGTGCTGAAACACAGAACTATCCTGATGCTGAAACACGGAGCTGCTACACAGCCCGAGGTCGCATATGCCGAAACACGGAGCTGCTATACAGATCGAGGACGCAGATGCTGAAACACGGAGCTGTCACACAGTCATAATTGCAAATGCTAAAACACAAGCCGTTACAATTAACGGTCAAGGCCGACATAGTCAAGAGCGCAATTCACGTGGCTGAAACAACCCATGAATTGCGATGCTGAAACAGCATCAACAGCAATAAAGGAGTTGTTACACCAGCCATAACAACAATACCTCGTTCAGCTCCTGTAACAGCAATCAGTTGCGTAAGAATAGGACATCCTATGTTGATTTAGAAAGAAGATCTGATTTAGGATAGGATTCAGATATGCTTTGTAATGATTGTATCGAAGGGATTTCCTCTTTAAATT